>CM050216.1:36801242-36826242 GCA_027475355.1 Coilia nasus | reverse complement strand
TTCTCTTTCTCTTTGTCTCTCTGTTTCTTCTCTTTCTCCTTCTTTCTGTTTCTCTCTCTCTCTCTGTCTTTCTCTGTTTCTCTCTCTGTCTGTCTGTCTCTCTCTCCTTATTTTTCTCCGTCTTTCTTTCTCTCTCACTGGCTTCTTTTTCTTTCACTGTATCTTTCTCTCGCTCATGCTGAAGGATGGTTGAAGTTATTAGGCCATGCCGACATCACCGGCATCTGCATGCACCGCCCCCCCACACACACACACACACACACACACTCACACACACACACACTCCTCCACCCCCCACCCCCAGACACCCCGACCGCCACACACACACACACACACACACTCACACACACACACACACACACTCCTCCACCCCACCCAGACACCCCCGACCGCCACACACACACACACACACACACCTCACACACACACACACTCCTCCACCCCCACCCAGACGCCCCCAGCACCCACCCAGACCACCCTCCACCCCCCAGCAGGACTGCCGCACATGCGCGTTGCAAGCACCTAGCACCCAGCGCCCAATAACTGTCAGACCAAATAAATATTTCATCATTAATTGGAGGGAATAGTGCTGATCTGAAGATATGAGACACACACTCTCCCCCTCTCTCTCTTTCTCTCCCCTCTCTCTCTCTCCCCTCCTCCCCCCCCTCTCTCTCTCCTCCTCCCTCTTCTCCCCCCTCCTCCCCTCTCCCCCTCTCTCTCTTCTCTCTATCTCTGTCTTTCTCTCTCTACTACACAGCGAAAGACACACACACACAAAGTGCATAAGAGTGAGAGATACAAAACAAAAGCATGTGTTTGAGCGGGGCAAGTGTCCGTGGTGTGTGTGTGTGTGTGTGTGTCTGTGTATGTGTGTGTTTGTGAGTGTGCACGTCTGTGTGTATGTGTATGTGTCTGTGCTCAGGTATGTGTGTGTGAGCGTGCACCTGCATGTGTGTGCACTCTGATTGTGTGTGCGCGTGTGTGTGTGTGTAACATGGCTGCTCGGGATAATTAGTGCTGAGCATCAGCAGAAGATGAGGAGCCAGACTGTCGACTGGAGACCACACTAGTCTCTGCCGCAGCGCCTCAGGTTTCTGCACTAGCACTAGCATTAGCCTAGCATAGTCCCACACTAGCCTCCCCCTCAGCGTCTCAGGTTTCTGCACTAGCACTAGCATTAGCCTATCATAGACCACACTAGCCTCCGCCTCAGCGCCCTCAGGTTCTGCACTAGCACTAGCATTAGCCTATCATAGACCACACTAGCCTCTGCCTCAGCGCCTCAGGTTTCTGCACTAGCACTAGCATTAGCCTAGCATAGACCACACTAGCCTCTGCCTCAGCACCTCAGGTTTCTGCACTAGCACTAGCATTAGCCTATCATAGACCACATTAGCCTTTGCCTCAGCGCCTCAGGTTTCTGCATTAGCATTAGAGCCTAGCCTAACACAGACCACACTAGCCTCTGCCTCAGCGCCCTCAGGTTTCTGCATTAGCATTAGCATAGCCTAGCCTAGCACATACCATACTAGCCTCTTCCTCAGTGCCTTAGGTTTCAGCACTAGCGCCAGTGTTAGCCTAGCCAGATCACACTAGCCTCAGCCCTCTGCGCCTCAGGTTTCAGCACTGGCACCAGCATTAGCCTAGCCAGACCACACTAGCCTCTGCCTCATGGCCTGAGATTTCTGCACTAGCCCAGAGATATCATATTTCAAAGCCCCCACCAATCAGCTCCTCATTACAGAACTTCTCCCCACAGACGGACGCTTTATGCTGACTTTTAACTTCAGCGTCACATCACACACGACCCTACTCTACCCAAAGGGGAAGTTATGTATAGGCTAATATGCGCTAACACAGACCATGCTAAAGTACTTTTTGCTTTGTCATTTCTAAAGGCCGTGCCTCGCGTGAGTGTAGATCAAGGTAATTTCTTGCAGGCTACTTTGAAGCACTTTGATAAGGAGGCTTTGGCAGTGGTAAGTGGCTTGGATGAAAGTCAGGTTTATTAGCTGAGATGACCAGCTGTGCCTTGCTGTGGAGCGGTCCAAGTGCGTCAGCGAAAAAGTGTGGCTTCCCTTGCTGCCAGAGGCCCCTCTTAGCACACGCCTTACTTCCTCTTCTCCCTCACCATCACCACACTTCTCTTCTTTCCTTCTCTCCTTTCCCCCACCATCACCACACTTCTCTTCCTTTCCTCCTCTCGTTTTCATGTTCAAACCCTCGTCGGCGCCAGCATGCTGCACGCCTTGCTAGTGAACTTTGCTAACGGTATGAAATGTGCCTCTTATTTCCTCAGTGTCCAGTCGGCTTGTCTGGCGCAAGCGACATGTCAAGAGCATGCCTGATGAGGCCATTGTGTGTGTGTGGTGGACATGGAATGGGGTGGAAGTTTGTGTGTGTGTTGGGGGAGGGAGTGTGTGTGTGTGTGTGTGTGTTGGAGGAGGTGGATTTGGGGGGTGGAGATGAACTCAGATCACGGATGTCTTTGGAAATTTTGAAAATCATGCTCAGTAATCAGTGAGGTCCCTCGTCAGACCAAGCAGACATGCTCAGTTACTGGACTAGCAATGCCCCTGGCTGGAACATTGCCCAGATCCGTTCCAGAGCTGGAGCCAAATCCGGCCCACGGTCAGCCTCTATCTGGGCCTAGCTGAGCTGTACCCCAGATCTCGGCGGCACCGAGCAGAGATGTAGGTCTTTGTGTGCCTTTAACACCTGCTCAGCACTGGCCCCAACGCTAACACAAGCAATGAGTCACAGCACTGGCCCCAACGCTAACACAAGCACTGAGTCACAATGAACTCATTCTATTACCCTCCTCCCTCCACCCCTCACACACGCACGCACGCACGCACGCACGCACGCACGCACGCACACCTCACCCTTTTCAGATGAGCATAAGGTGTGCCATAAAGCTAACAAACGGCCCCTCTCAACCTGCTGTACCCAGCCCGTGTCTGTGTCCGTGGCAGCTATACCCAGCCCGTGTCCGTGGTGACCGGCTGTGCCCAGCCCCGGTGTCCGTGGCGACCTGCTGTACCCAGCCCGTGTCCGTGGCAACTAATTCCCTTGTTCTACAAGCAGCTAGAGGAGGGATGGGAGGGGCAGGATTTGGGGAGGGGGCTGTTTGGGGACTCTGGGAATTTGAAGTGGGTAGTAGGGGGAGTGAGGGGGGTCTGTGTGTGTGCGATAGATTAGAGGAGGGTTGTGGGTGGGGTAGGGTGGTACTGGAGGTTGGTGGGAGGGGAGGGGAGGGGAGGGAAGGGGACAGGGGGGTGGGCTGTGTGTGTGTGCAATAGAGTGGGGGAGGGTTGTATGTGGGGTGGGGTGGCATTGGGGGTTGGTGGGAGGGGAGGCGGGGGTGAGGGGGGCGCGTCCCTCCAGAGCCCATTCGTACGCCCCCGCAGTGATCAATATCGGCAGACAGAACATCACTATGTATAGCGCCCTTTGATATTTACACAGCAAGTTGCGCTGAATAATTGAACAATCGACGCCATTACGGGATTGAAAGCCTTCTCCCTGGGCAGAGAGTGCAGGAGGAGAGAGCGAGCTTGAGTGCACGCTCACCACTAACATGGCACAGTGGCGCAGCACGACACAGCACAGCACGGCACAGCACAGCACAGCACAGCACAGCACAGGACAGCACGGCACAGCACAGCACAGCACAGCACAGCACGGCACAGGACAGCACAGCACAGCACAGCACAGCACAGCACAGGACAGCACGGCACAGCACAGCACGGCACAGCACAGCACAGCACAGGACAGCACGGCACAGCACAGCACAGGACAGGACAGCACGGCACGGCACGGCACGGCACAGCACAGGACAGCACGGCACGGCACGGCACAGGACAGCACAGGACAGCACAGCACAGGACAGCACGGCACAGCACAGCACGGCACGGCACAGCACAGCACAGCACAGGACAGCACGGCACAGCACAGCACAGCACAGCACAGGACAGCACGGCACAGCACGGCACAGCACAGCACGGCACAGGACAGCACGGCACAGCACAGCACAGCACAGGACAGCACAGCACGGCACAGCACAGCACAGCACAGCACAGCACAGAACAGCATGGCACAGCACAGCACAGCACAGCACAGCACGGCACAGCATCCAGCCATGGCTCATTATTCAACCTCATTATGTCTGGTGGCATTTTACCTCCGTTTGATGATTAAGTGATGCTGCGGATGTGGGCTGTGTGATGCTGTGTGTTGCTGGTGCTGTGGGCTGTGTGATGCTGGAGATGCGGGCTGTGTGATGCTGTGTGTTGCTGGTGCTGTGGGCTGTGTGATGCTACGGATGCATGGTGTGCGATGCTGTGTGATGCGGGCTGTGTGATGTGGGCTGTGTGATGCTGGGAATGCATGGTGTGTGATGCTGTGTGATGCGGGCTGTGTGTTGCTGGGGATGCGGGCTGTGTGATGCGGGCTGTGTGATGCTGGGGATGTGGGCTGTGTGATGCTGTTGATGCGGGCTGTGTGATGCTAGGATGCTAAGGATGTGGGCTGGGGACGCGGGCTGTGTGATGCTGTGTGATGCTGGGGATGTGGGCTGTGTGATGCTGGTGATACGGACTGCGTGATGCTGTTGATGTGGGCTGTGTGATGTGGGCTGTGTGATGCTGTTGATGTGGGCTGTGTGATGCTGTTGATGTGGGCTGTGTGATGAACATCACTATGTATAGAGCAGCCCAGCGCCGCGCAGCCATGTCAGAGAGCGGCACCGCTTCGCGCCGCCACAGCAGGGCCGCTTGAGACACACACACACACTGTTTGCTCACACACGGGCCGCAACACACATCTGTGTGTGTGTGTGTGTAAGACAGAGAGAGATGAAGAGGCTGGGGGAGAAAACAGAGAGGAAGAGTGTGTGTGTGTGTGTGTCTCTCTGTCTCTCTGTCTGTCTGTGTGTTTCCTGTCCATAAAGGTTTAGGGAGTGTGAAGGTGCGATGAAATGGATTTAACAACAACAAAAAAATCCCTATTGTGTGTGTGTGTGCGCGCATGTATGTGAGAGATAGTGTGAGTGTGTGTGAAAGTGTGTGTGTGAAAGTGTGTGTACGCATGTGTGCGCGCGTGTGTGTAAGAGATGATGTGTGTGTGTGTGTGTGTGTGTGTGTGTGTGTGTGTGCGCGCGTGTGTGTGTGCTGAGCGTCAGTGGTGAATGTGGGTAAAAATGTGCTGGTATACAGGAGTGGTGAGGCCAGGTTCTGTGGAAAGTGAGTGTGTGTGTGTGTGTGTGTGTGTGTGTGTGTGTGTGTGTGTGTGTGTGTGCGTGTGTGTGTGTGTGTGTGTGTGTGTGTGTGAGTGGTGAGGCCAGGTTCTGTGGAAGTGTGTGTGTGTGTGTGTGTGTGCGCGCATGTGTGCATGTGTGTGTGAGTGTGTGTGTGTGTGTGTGTGTGTGTGTGCATGCATGCATGTGTGCGTGAGTGTGTGTGTGTGTGTGCATTGTGTGTGTGTGTGTGTGTGTGTGTGCGTGTGTGTGTGTGTGTGTGTGTGTGTGAGTGGTGAGGCCAGGTTCTGTGGAAGTGTGTGTGTGTGTGTGTGTTTGTGCGCGCATGTGTGCATGTGTGTGTGAGTGTGTGTGTGTGTGTGTGTGTGTGTGTGCATGCATGCATGTGTGTGTGTGTGTGTGTGTGTGAGTGGTGAGGCCAGGTTCTGTGCTCCGAGTGCCCACGGAGAAACAGGTGCAGGCCCAGTAGGAGGCTTACGGCACGCAGCTCAATATGGCGCAGCACCTCTCATATCCCCGCCAGAGAGGAACGATTGCAGCAACAACAGAGACGGAGGGAGAGAGAGGGAGAAATGGAGGGAACAGGAGAGAGAGAGAGTGGAATGGGGAGGGAGGGATGGAGGGATGGAGAGAGGGAGCAGTGAAAAAGAGAGGGAGGGAGGCAGAGAGAGAGAAAGGGAGGGAGACAAGAGAGGAGAGAAAGAGTGAAACAGGGAGGGAGGGATAGAGGGATAGAGGGATGGAGAGAGGGGGCAGTCAAAGAGAGAGGAAGGGAGGCAGAGAGAGAATATTGAGGGAAGAGGAGAGAGAGAGTGGAATGGGGAGAGAGGGAGGGAGAGGGAGAAAAGGGATGGAGAGAGGGGGCAGTGAGAGAGAGAGGGAGAGAGGGAGGGAGAGGGAGAAAAGGGATGGAGAGAGGGGGCAGTGAGAGAGAGAGGGAGAGAGGGAGGGAGAGGGAGAAAAGGGAATGCTGCAGCCCCCAAAGAGAGATTCATTTCCTTTGAAAATAATGAATGCCTGCTTGTACAGTATGTGTGGAGAATAAAAATTTCATGAGCACCAGTTTGGAAAGGGGTCATTACACTGTTGCATTTTCATGTTTTCCTGTTTGGGCAACGAGCAGGCGGGAGAGCGGAGGGGAGGGGGAGGGGGGGTTAAGTAAATAAATAAAAAAACATAAAGCAAAGTAAAATAAATAAATAAGAGGGACGAGGCAGGATAAAGGAGCCTGTCCTCAGGCTGCTTAAAGTGAGCGAGTCTTTTGTCTTGATCAGGGGGAAATAATTACCTGGCTTACCATGCCACGGCTGCTGAATTACCTGTGGCCAGGAGTGGAGGGGGGGGGGCGGCGCAGGTAGTGGGCCAGCAGAGGCGGGGGGGCATGCGGGGGGCCTGCGTGGGGCATGCGGGAGGCGGTAGAGGTGGTGGAAGTTTGGGTTGGTGCGTTGCACTGTGGTGTGTGTTGTGTGGTGTGTGTTGCACTGTGGTGTGTGTTGTGTGGTGTGTGTTGTGTGGTGTGTGTTGTGTGGTGTGTGTTGCACTGTGGTGTGTGTTGTGTGTGTGTTGTGTGGTGTGTGTTTTACGGTGCACTGTGGTGTGGTGTGTTGAGCTGTGGTGTGTGGTGTGCGGTGTGTGTTTACAGTGTGGTGTTTAAAACGCATGCAGCGTTCGAAGCAGGGGTGCAAGGTGTGTGTTGGTGTGTTGCTGTGAGGTGTGTGTGTGGTGTGGTGTTTAAAATGCATGCAGTGTTTGAAGCAGGGGTGCAAGGTGTGTGTTGGTGTGTTGCGTGTTGCTGTGAGGTGTGTGTGTGGTGTGGTGTTTAAAATGCATGCTGTGTTTGAAGCAGGGGTGCGAGGCGCGCCTAGCGGAGAAGCCCGGGTGCTACTAAACGGCAGATCAGATAACAGTAAACAAATTGATTTGGGCTCAGCGGGTCATCATAAAGAACTTATCTCACGTGCAGAATCTGAGTCTTAATATGCTCTGCCTCTTTGAGTCGGCAAGCGGGATGGGGAGTTTGAGGCGGGGGGGGGGGGGGGGGCATCGAGCAGCAACTCTCATGAACAGTGTGCATGTCTGAGTGTGAGTGTGAGCGTGTGTGTGTGTGTGTGTGTGTGTGTGCTGCCTGCTGGGGTATTTACTGTTGTATTTCTGTAGCGTTTTGTCTGTATCAGCAACATCATGGTCTCCATTAAACACCACCACCACACCACATGTGTTTTGCTGGATGGGCTGTGGAAACTGCGTAGTGTAGCGTGGCATTGCTGTGGGTGCTGAGGGGAGTGCTGAGGCAGATGAGATGGAGAAGCCCTTCGTCCGTGTGCGGAGCCGGAATGGCGCCTGCCGCAGAGCTCAGCTGTCAGCTCTCAGCTCTCAGCTCTCAGCTCTCAGCTCTTAGCCCAGAGGCAGGCACCGAGGCCCGGATGGCGGAGGCTGCGGCAAAAAATATTTTTTGGCTAATCCCCTCCCCCTCACTCACACTCTGCACAATCAACCCCCGCTCCAGCAAATCCCTGTGCTTTCCTGAGCATATCCTTGTGTGAGTGTGTGCATGAGTGTGTGTGTGTGTGTGTGTGTGTATGCGTGCGTTTGTGGGTGTGTGCGTGTGCGTGTGTATGCATGTGTGCACGTGCGCGCGTGTGTGTGTGTGTGTGTGTGTGCAGGAGTGAGCAGGGGTGTGTGTGTGTTTTTGTCTCTAAATGCAAGGAGCAGCTTCCTACACACAAGCGATCATGTAACGGGCAGAGGGCCTGCAGAGAGTGATCGCTCAGAAGAGTTGGGGATTTCCTTTGGGGGTGACAAATCTGGGAATCTTTGTAAACCAAAGCAGGCCTGCGAGGCTCATTTGTATTTTCTTCTTTATTTATTTAGGTTTTTTTTTCTCACTGCATGACCTTTTTAAGCAGGACTTGCAAATCCATACCATCCATTCATATACGGCCGGAAATTTACTACAACAAAATAAGCATCTTTCTCAAGGGCACTAACAAGCATCCTCCTTAGGTCTTGGTCCTGCTTCCATCTGCTTCTCTCTGTCACACACACACACACACACACACACACACACACACACACACACACACACACACACACACACACACACACAGACTCACACAGGCAGACAGTTAGGGGTCCCTGGTGCTTGCAGTGCCCTAACGCATAGCTGATATGTCAGCGGTGATTACAGGGATGCATAAATCTCAGACTTATATGCATATCAAAGAGCGGGGCCTGGCAGAGCGGGGTGCACCATGGGCACATTTAACCGGCTCGCCCCCCCCACCCCCCCCTCTCCCGCCCCCCCCTCGCCCGCCCCCCCTCTCCCGCCCTCCCCTCTCCCGGCCCTCTCCTCTCCCGCCCTCTCCTCTCCCGCCCTCCCCTCGCCCGCCTCCCCTCGCCCGCCCTCCCCCTCTCCCGCCCCCCCCCTCGCCCGCCCCCCCCTCTCCCGCCCCCCCCTCGCCCGCCCCCCCCTCGCCCCGCCCTCCCCTCGCCCGCCCCCCCCGCCAGCCTGTCTGCCATCAGCCGAGAGGAGATGCATGATGATCTCATCCAACCCACAGAACCTCTGGGACTACACACAGTATCATCGCAACTCTCCCCAACACCCACCACTCACACACACTCACACACACATACACTCTTTCTCTCTCGCTCACACACACACACACACTCTTTCTCTCTCGCACACACACCCACACACACACACACACTCACACACACACTCTTTCTCTCTCTCTCACACCCACACACACACTCACACACACACTTTCTCTCGCTCACACACACACCCACACCCACATAAAGACTTATGCACGCACACCACCACTCGATCCTTAATGGTCCAAACGACAGGCTGTATGGTTAAATGAATATGGCTGTGCTAGCGCAGGCTGGGCGTTTTTTCCTGTTTAAATGGTTATTGTTTCCAGCGCGTGAGGAGTCGCCGCTCTCTCTCCTCCCGTTGGGCCCCGCGCTCAATGCTCCGCTGGGAGGCGCGTGATTGGCTGAGGTGGCGGGCGGCAGGTCTTTAATGGAATGGAAATCCACTCAGGCCCACAGATGGCCGCCGTGGCTACACTCAGACATGTGAAGGCGCCAAAGTCAGCTTTTCAACCTGCGCCTGATCTGATTTGCTTTGATTGGGGCCGCACCCCTCCTACCCAACCAGGAAAACCCTGGGCAGGTGTGTGTGTGGGGCAGGTGTGTTAGGGTTTGGGGGGGGGGGGGGGGGGCATACAGACCTACTTTTTCACGAGCAAGAATGTGTGAACTTCAAAATGGAGGCAAACACAAAGTTGGAGGTCTAAACAATATTGCACCAGACCTATAGTCTAAGTTGTGTGTGTGTGTGAGTGTGTGAGTGTGTAAGTATTTCTGAGTGTGTCTGCAGGTTTGTGTTAGTGGCAGAGAGTCGTACAGTGAATGGAGATCGTGGGATCAGTGCCTCATTCCCCGATAGCAAATCTGACCAGCGCTGTAGCTGTGCTCACAAGTCCACTGCGAGGTATTGTGAGTCTAGTGTGGGGTATAGTTGGTCCAGTGTAGGGTATGGTTATTCCAGTGTGGGGAATTGTATGTACAGTGTGGGGGATTTGTCCAGTGTGAGGTATTAGTCTAGTGTGGGGTATTGTGAGTCCAGTGTGGTGTATTGTTAGTCTAGTGTGAGGTATTGTTAGTCTAGTGTTAGATATTGTGAGTGTGGTGTAGTGTTAGGTATTGTGAGTATAGTGTGAGGTATTGTTAGTCTAGTGTTAGATATTCTGAGTGTAGTGTGAGGTATTGTTAGTCTAGTGTGAGGTATGGTGAGTCCAGTGTGGGGTATTGTGAGTCTACTGTAGTGTGAGGTATTGTTAGTCTAGTGTTAGATATTGTGAGTGTGGTGTAGTGTGAGGTATTGTGAGTATAGTGTGAGGTATTGTTAGTCTAGTGTTAGATATTGTGAGTGTGGTGTAGTGTGAGGTATTGTGAGTCAAGTGTGAGGTATTGTGAGTCCAGTGTGGTGTATTGTTAGTCTAGTGTGAGGTATGGTGAGTCCAGTGTGGGGTATTGTGAGTCTACTGTAGTGTGAGGTATTGTTAGTCTAGTGTTAGGTATTGTGAGTGTGGTGTAGTGTGAGGTATTAGTCATGTGTGAGGTATTGTTAGTCCAGTGTGGTGTATTGTTAGTCTAGTGTGAGGTATTAGTCATGTGTGGCGTATTGTGAGTCCAGTGTGGGGTATTGTTAGTGTAGTGTAGTGTGAGGTATTGTTAGTCTAGTGTTAGCTCTTGTGAGTATAGTTTGAGGTATTGTGAGTCCAGTGTGGGGTATTGTGAGTCTACTGTAGTGTGGGGTATTAGTCTAGTGTGGGGTATTGTAAGTGCGGTTGTTAGGTGTTGTTAGTCTAGTGTAAGGTATGGTTAAACACTGCCTGTGGCAGGGAGAGACTCCCATGAGCAGCGCTTATGTTTGCTCTATCGCTCTTGTCTGGGTGCAAACATGAAGCTCTGTGAATCTGATTCTCTCATTTCCAAACACACGCGCGCACACACACACACACACACACACACACACACACACACACACACACACACACACACACACACACAAACACACACAAACACACACAGATAATGTGCGAACACTGTAGAGAATGTGTTTCATGTTTTGCCTGTTTCAGCCAGAGCTGTGTTCCGTCGGCGGCGTCTCCCACACAGTTGGGTTGCGCAGCAGCAAGCGGACGAGCGGGGGCTCCGAGGGGGCTCCGCAGGGGCTCCGTGGGCTAAAGCGTCCGATAGATTTCATTCCGTTTGCCGACTCGAGCACTCTCGCATCTCTGATAACGCCGCCGCTGCTGTGGATTCGATAACGCAGACGGTGGCGCCCCCTCCGGCCCTTTCTCTGAAAAGCACTCGCTTACTTCACGCTGACTGCTCGCCCCATCCCTCTCGCCCTTCTGTTAAACGTGGCAGGATGAGACGATTGCAAAAGTGTTTCTTTCCCTTCTGGCGGGAATGAGTAATGCGATTTTGTGTGACGGGGTAAATTTGTTAAGCAAGGTTTATGCAGGTGAGAAGTTCAGCCTCACAGTGCTTTTCAGACTACGTGGGTGTAATTACACAGCTTGGTCGCTGTTTTGCGTGTTGGTGTGTTTGAGTGTTTTGTGTGTTTGCATGTTTGTGTGTTTGTGTGCACGAAAAAAAAAAAAAAAAAGAACAACTCTCTCCCTCACACCTCTCCTCCATCTTACCTGAGTAGACTTTCTTTCCACGGCCCTTTTTCTCTGGGAGAGCTACTTCCTGGTGCTGGAGTCCGACGCGCTGTCGTGGAGGTGAGGTAAACAGCTATTAATAGCCCTCTAATCAGGTTTCCTCAGCCATCTCGCATAACTCAGGTCCAATCCAGAGGTTGGGGCTCCCTGGAGGCTTCTGATCTCCAAAGCGAAGGCGTGTTATGAGAAGTGCAATATGCTTGCTAATTAGCCCAGGCCCTTCGTCCTTTGAACCGCTGCTGTATACCACATGTCCAACCCCTGTCTCGGAGCTGAGAGTCAAATGCCTCCAAGGTAAATTAGGCTGTGTGCATATATGCATGCAATTTGCGTGTATGGAGCCGTACAGAAGAGAGTGAGTGTGCGTGTGTGTGTGTGTGTGTGTGGGTGTGTGTGGTTGTGTGTGTGTGGGGGGGGGGAGTTGATTAGCAGGCAGTGGTGCAGCAGCAGCCTTGCGGTACGGTAGAGATCTCCAGCTCTCAAAATCACCCCAGGTAGCCACAGGATTAGGCCCCGCCCATGATGGGCAGGAGATTTGGCCCTGCAGCTTCTCCTGCTGCACTGTAAGACAGCATATTTTCAGCATATGTAAGAACTTGGAACAGAGCGCGCACACGCACACACAGACACACCCTCACACACACACACACCCACAAACACACTCACACACACATATACACCCACACAAACATACACCCACACACACACACATACACTCACACACACACACATAGACCCACACACACCCACAGAGACACACACACACACAACAGGAAGATTACGCATTGCTCGGCAGGCTTTTGTCAGCATGCGGTAGGTGCCAGGGCGTGGTGTGAGGCCAGAGCCATGCGCCAGCCTTTCCCTCTGCTTTTCGTGCCACTCAGCATTCGCTGTTGCAGGCTCCCAGCACTGCCCTTGCACCAGCACTCTCTCTCTCCACACCAGCACTCTCTCCACACCAGTGCAGCCATTCAGCACTCTCTCCACACCAGTGCAGCCGTGTGTGTGTGTGTGTGTGTGTGTCTGTGTGTGTGTGTCGCACCAGCTCTCTCTCCACACCAGTGCAGCCGTGTGTGTGTGTGTGTCTGTGTGTGTGTGTCGCACCAGCACTCTCTCCACACCAGCACTCTCTCCACACCAGTGCAGCCGTGTGTGTGTGTGTGTGTCTGTGTGTGTGTGTGTGTCGCACCAGCACTCTCTCCACACCAGTGCAGCCGTGTGTGTGTGCAACGCTGGCTGTCATCTTGAGCACACTCGCCCTAGCCCCCCCCCCCCCCCAAAACCACATCCCCCTGTGCACCCAACCACTCCCCCCACCTCCTGCCCCCTCCCCCTGAGTGAACCCTGCAACCCCCCAGCATAATCACAGACAGGCAGGTAGTGGCAGGCATCCACCCCCTTACTCCCACCCCATTCCCAGACCACCCCACCACCACCTTTGTCCTCTCCTTCTCCTCCTCCCCTCCTCCTCTCCTCCTTCTCTTATTCTCCTCCTCTCCTCCTCCTATCCCCTCTTCCCCTCCCCCTCCCCTCCTCCTCTCCTCCTTCTCTTATTCTCCTCCTCTCCTCCTCCTATCCCCTCTTCCCCTCCTCCTCCCCTCCTCCTCTCCTCCTTCTCTTATTCTCCTCCTCTCCTCCTCCTATCCCCTCTTCAACTCCTCCTCCCCTCTTCCCCTCCTCCTGCTCCCCCTCTCCCCGCCGCGGCAAGGCAGGCGAGAGCTGCACTTAGAGCAATAATTGGGATTTTTATGGTCGAGAAAGCAAACACTTTTAATACAGGCGAAAGCTCTCATGCAGGCCGGCCGGGGCGGGGAAGACAGTGGGAAATCAAAAAGATGGATCGCCCTAATCTGAGTATTGACATCTCTCATGGTTGAACAAATGGATGCAGTTGAGCTATATTCGCCCGTATTGATCCCCGGGCTGCTTAGCATTCATGCCCGTGCTCCTGGAGGTTGGCCACAGGGCAGGGGATTTAAACCCCCCCATCCTCCCCCCAGCACAGCCCTTTCCTGGGACTCAGCAATCTGCCCGGCCCCAGCGGCCGGCCAGAGTGACTTATCATCATATAGCCTGAGCTAAGAGTCAGGACTGGGGGACTTATCATCATATAGCCTGAGTTAAGAGTCAGGACTGGGGGACTTATCATCATATAGCCTGAGTTAAGAGTCAGGACTGGGGGACTTATCATCATATAGCCTGAGTTAAGAGTCAGGACTGGGGGACTTATCATCGTATAGCCTGAGTTAAGAGTCAGGACTGGGGGACTTATTATCATATAGCCTGAGTTAAGAGTCAGGACTGGGGGACTTATCATCATATAGCCTGAGTTAAGAGTCAGGACTGGGGGACTTATTATCATATAGCCTGAGTTAAGAGTCAGGACTGGGGGACTTATCATCATATAGCCTGAGTTAAGAGTCAGGACTGGGGGACTTATCATCGTATAGCCTGAGTTAAGAGTCAGGACTGGGGGACTTATTATCATATAGCCTGAGTTAAGAGTCAGGACTGGGGGACTTATCATCATATAGCCTGAGTTAAGAGTCAGGACTGGGGGACTTATCATCATATAGCCTGAGTTAGGAGTCAGGACTGGGGGACTTATCTTATAGCCTGAGTTAAGAGTCAGGACTGGGGGACTTATCATCATATAGCCTGAGTTAAGAGTCAGGACTGGGGGAATCTGAGATTTTTTTTCCACCAGCCAGCTCCTGCTGCCAGTCTCCCTCCGCTTTTGTTTTGGGTTCACTCACCCCCTGCACCCCCTTCCCCTCCACCTCCTCTCCTCTCCTCTCCTCACCTCTCCTCTCCTCTCCTCTCCTCTCCTCTCCTCTCCCCTCCACCTCCTCTCCTCTCCTCTCCTCTCCTCTCCTCTCCTCTCCTCTCCTCTCCTTTCCACCTCCTCTCCTCTCCTCTCCTCCCCCCACCACCACACACTTCCCAACAGAACTCAAATATCACCGGCTAGCAAAACACCCACCGTATACAGGTTTGGCTTACAGAAATGATTGAGAAGATAATGATGCCTTCGTGGCCACTGATCGATATGGTGCCGTCATTATTTTCGGCCTGCAGTCGACGAGTGCAATATTTCCATAACGCGCTGGAAAAAAAAAAAAAAAAACGCCACACAGCTGCAGATTTCGCATTTCAGCCGCAGTTACCCATGCAGTGCGAAATCCAAACTCGATACCTTTTCTATCATGGTCACACTTTGGAGGTGGCACTAATTGCTCAAAAATAATGACCACACGCTGAGCGTTGGTGAATATGTAACAAGCCGAATCAATAGCGAGCACAATTGTCCTGCATTACTTGGTAAGGGGGAGTAACGAGCATTGAGTCATGGGAAATTAAGAGGGTTACCAGCAGGGTGTGAGGGAATATGACACTAGCAAGCTTCGCTAACAGTCATGAGCCTAGCCCATCAACTGTAGTGACAGCAAAGTAACACACACACACACATACACACACACACATACTGTACACATACGCACACACACACACAAACATACTGTACACATACACACACACACACACACAGATGCCTCCACCTTAGCTCCTGTGCCCGCGTTGGTACGTATAGCTTCATATATGCGGTCGCTAATGAGCACAGGTTGTGCTGAGGAGGCGAAATGCTAATGCTCTTGCTGTGGCTGTTAATGGATGCTAACGCCACAGCAGTCATTCCAGCGAGCTGCTTAGCATTAGAACAGACCAGCAGAAGAAGGAGCGGGCAGGAGAGCAAGGCATGAAACATTTAGAGGCAAATGGACGACTGGTGGGCTGGGGAATGGCAGTGGGGGGGTTGGGTGTGTGTGTGTGGGGTGGGGGTGGGGGTGGGGGGCGTCTAGGAGCGGGTGGGGGTGGTTGCTCAGCCCCCACTGGTATCACTCTACTCAGTCAATGGAAAGATCAGGGGGGCCCATGTATGTTTTCTGACACCGTGTCAAATCAGATCGATGCCAGTGCACTTGTTTACCTAATCGCACGGCAGATTACCCTTCTCTCTCATGATGATGCTACATTGCCTCGGAGCGAGAATGTGGATGACTGTTTAGTGATTGAAGAGGCTAGTGTTTATTTCTTTACTTGGGTTGCTTCTGGCTGATGCGATGTGATGTTGTGAGGTAGTCTTGTGGTACCTGAATCTGAAACACCAGTGTGCAGCTTGCATATAGTAGTAGGTGAATTGTTTTACAGTAAACATGAGACTTATCTTACGAAGGAAGCAGAGAAGCTTTGTGCGAAGGCAGAGCGAATAATGAGCAGCCTAAAGCGCTCGCTGAGACTAGAGAATAGGTACATCTCTGCACAGTGCTGCTTTGGAAACAGATGACCAGTTCTTGTTTTTTTTTTTTTTTTTAAATCAAATTAGTTGATTATTTTGGAACTCATTGTTGCAAACGTGTCGGCCGATGTCGGCGGCCTCGCCTGCGATGTTTTCGTCTCGTTTTGAAGTCAAGGGTCAGATTAGGGTGAGCGACGCCCCAGATGCACCTGTCCAGTAAATAATCACGCCCAAATGGCACTACCATGCTATGTTAATAGAGGTTGAAATTGCTTTTGAAGGTCCTCATAAGTTCCCCTGTACAGATTAAGTGCCGGCATTGGGAAAATAACGGCACCCACAAGAAGATTGTGGAATGTAATTAGGTTTAATGGACTCTGGAGCTTGAGCAGAATTAAATAACCATTGATTTGTTGGAATGTTCCGGTTATTACCAAACGCCACTACATACACATCAGTGAGGCAGATGATATTGATGTTGGGTCTTTTTTCATTTGGGGCGATATTGCGTTAACCCCTGTGGAGCTTCATTGTTCTAGATGCTGCGGCCTCCATTTGTCAGGCGTGGAGATTAGAGGTGGACGACTCCTTCACCCCCCCCGCCCATCCCCCCGTAGCACGGGGAGACTTAGAGCAAGCAAGTGCAAAAGAATTATGAAAATGTCAAAGGAAGCCTCGTGCCTGCTTGCTTGCTTGCTTCCCCACTCTGAAATGATATCAGTAAATTTATGGGGAGGGAGGTATGGAGAGAGGGAGAGAGGGCTGGAGAGAGGAGGGAGGGAGAAGGGGAAGAAACAAGGGAAGAAAAGGAGAGATGAAGGGAGAGAGAGAAAAAGCACATATCTTATAGAGGTCATCAAAATCTGCTGAAGGAAAGCATTTTTTTCTGGAAGGTTCCCTGCCCCTCCCCCACCCCCACTGCTCTCTGAGGTTAAAAAAGGGAAAAGTGACCGTGAAATGGCATCTGCTGACGGAAGCCCCGGCCTGCAGATTACCGATCATCTGTGGACAGATTCTCCTCACGGGGCCATTATCTCACTGGTGACTCTTCTAAGGCTACTATCACCAGCAGTACATGATCCTTCGCATCTATTTTTAGACCTGAAATCTCCCTCCATGTTGAAAAGACATTAAAACCCGCTATTGATGCGCCTCAAAACAAACGCCGAGCGTTTATCCACTGTGAGCGGTGGGAAGAGGCTTAACGAGGGAGGACAGTCTGCCACTGCAACAATAGCACGACATTTTGGGCCACCGGATAGTGTTAAAAAATGTTGTGTCTATATATATGTGTGTGTGTGTATGTAAGAGAGAGAAAGAGAGAGAGATAGCACTGCTCGGAGAAAAGAGTTTTGTACTTGGTACTTCAGAGTTTAATATTAAACATTGGTAGATTGTTATGTAAAATTAATGCTAATCTAAAGCAGTTTTGAAATTCAGTGCACAATGTTCATTTGAAGTTACTGAGTTAGTAGTGAAAACAGACCGAGATGTCAGATAGACTTTTGAAATGTTTTACTTTTTTTCTTCATCTGTGTATCAGTGTGTTCAGGGGTCTGGTCTGAAAACCACATCAACTAGGACAAAAATCTAAGAAAAATCACATGTTCATTTCGTTCACTTACATCTTTCTGTTTGTTAGACCTAGTTAGATAGAGTCACATCAAAACCTTAAAACCAGAAAACCAGAGTTCAGCTTCTGAGAGGTGGGCATCCAAAAGTCCCATCTAATCAAACATCAAGTACATAAAAAGAAAAAAAAAAAATATATATATATATATATATATATTTCACTTCGATCGCAGCCTCTGTTAACTTTACTTGGTGTTTGTGTTTACGAATGCGAACTCTTTCACAGCGGGACATCGGCCCATCTCTTTCCCACAGCTCACGCCAGGGCCCACATTCCATCACCCAGCATGCATAGCTGAGGTGATCTCATCCCGAGATCTAGACAGGCACACCGCAGTCTGCCGTTCTCTGTATCAGCCACGTGTGGGGCAGTTTCCCCGTGCTGATTCCCGTGGTGCTGTGTTGACATGGGTATATATGAGTGCTGTGTGTGCGGTGATCAGGTGCGCAGCTGATCTGAGGCCAGTGGATAAGGGTGTCGGGCATAGGTGCTCCCTCTCTGTGATGTGGTGTCGAGGCTGCTTGGGTATGCGTGGCGTGCGTGAGGCGAGATGGCGATCAGCTGATCAGGCGCGCAGCTGATCTGAGGCCAGTGGATTGGGGGGGGGGGGGGTCATAGGTTCTGCACTCTCTGTGATGTGGTGTCGAGGCTGTTTGACGGACAGGCTCTCTGTCTTGTCTCAGCTGTATGGTCTCGTAGTCGCAGTCCTTCTCTCTTACTCACAGTCACTCCTGCTGTCCCTGTCACCCAGAGCAGTTGACACTGGGTAGACAACACACACACACACACACACACACACACACACACACACACACACAACACACACTCACCCAGAGCAGTTGACACTGGGCAGCTGGGGCAGCAGTGCAGCAGTGATGGCCTTCCTTTGGGCTATACACTGCGTGTGTACATGTATGTGTGTGTGTGTGTGTGTGGGTATGTGTGTGTGTAAACAATCTGGCCACAGGCATGTTTCCATATGTGCATGTAAGTGTGTTTTTGTGTGTTCATGTCAGTGGGGGTTTAAAGGAACAGCATTTGTATGTTCATGTGAGTGTATTTGTGTGTATGTGTGTTCATGTGAGTGTATTCGTGTGTGTATGTGTGTTCATGTGAGTGTATTTGTGTGTGTTTATGTGTATTTGTGAGTGTATTCGTGTGTGTATGTGTGTTCATGTGAGTGTATTTGTGTGTATGTGTGTTCATGTGAGTGTATGCGTGTGTGTATGTGTGTTCATGTGAGTGTATGCGTGTGTGTATGTGTGTTCATGTGAGTGTATGCGTGTGTGTATGTGTGTTCATGTGAGTGTATTTGTGTGTATGTGTTCATGTGAGTGTATTCGTGTGTGTATGCGTGTTCATGTGAATGTATTCGTGTGTGTGTGTTTGTGTGTATTTGTTGGTGTGAGTGGGGCTTTAAGGGGACAGAGAGCCTGGCAGGTCAACACAGATGACGGCTCCAGATGGACGAGAGCGGACCGGTGCCAGGGGCAGGAGAGAGAGAGAGGGAGAGGGAGGGAGAGGGAGAGAAAGAGAGGGAGACAAAGGAGAGAGAGAGGCAGAGAGAGAGAGAGGCAGAGAGAGAGAGAGGGGAGCCCCTCTTAGGCCTCCACATGGCGGGAGCCATCCTGTCCCGTCACGTCATGTCATGCCATGCCACGCCACATCGCCTCACTCTCCTCTCCTCTCCTCTCTCTCCCTCCTCTCTCTCCCTCCTCTCTCTCCCTCCTCTCTTTCCATCCTCTCTTTCTCCTCCTCTCTTTCTCCTCCTCTCTTTCTCCTCTCTTTCCATCTTCTCTTCCTCTCTGCGTGTCCCATTGCGCAGGCCTCTGCAGCACAGCTTCATAGACACGTCACACACACACACACACACACACACACACACACATACATGTGTCCCATAGCGCAGGCCTCTGCAGCACAGGTCCATACACACACACACACATGCACAGACACTTAGCTACGCATGCACAACACACACACACACACACACACACACACACACACACACACACATACTCACACTCATACACTCACTCACACACACACACACACACACACACACACCCACACACACCCACACACACACATACTCACACTCATACACCCACGCACACACACACACACACACACACACCCACACACACCCACCCACACACACACACACAGACACACACACTCGCTCACAAGCATGTTTATATATCTGCCATCTAAAACTGAAGATAGCTATTTGGGATTGCATCAAAGGACCTGCTGACAAAGGACATCTGAAGTGTTATTGTTTTATTTGTCCTTCTGTGTTTCTCCTCTTCCACACACATACACACACACACACACACACACACCTCACGCACTCCTGCTGTTTTTGGTTCCAGCGCTCGTGTGTAAGTAATATGGTGGAGGTAGACTGGAGTAATTATGCTGGCTCTGCACGGTTGAATATGTGGCCTAAATAATATGTTATTTAATGGGGGGTGGGAAACTGGAACGCAGGAAACGTGGCATATGCTCGCTTCAGTTTTAAATAACAGCTTTCAGTTTAACTGCAATCCAATTTAGCTCCACGGGATGGTCTTTAATTAAACACACGGGCATTTTAGCTGCACTCTCCCGGGTGGGTTGAGCTGAAGTTCAGGCCATCACTCTCAGCCGCCGTTGTCCCTCTTCTCCCAGAGCCAGACGCTCACTTACGCACGGTCACCATTGTGTCTCTTGTGCTGCCGTTGGAACGAGGACGTTCTGTCCGCACGCCCACTGACTAGGGAGGGGGACTGATTGGCACCATGGCTGCGTTTGGGTGACGGTGGATGCCATGCCACCTGTGTCCTCTCCTAATAGACCCTTGTGCTGTCCTCCCCTGTATCATGCCATTGCCCTTCTTATTAGTAATGCCTCCATAACAGCCCATAGTGTTTCCTTCGTGGCTTCTCTGGGGCTGTCCACGCTGCACTGACCATACTCAATGACCATACTTACTGGCCATACTAACGCACTAGCCATACTCAATGACCATACTCACTGGTCATACTTACTGACCACACTCAATGACCATACTCACTGGTCATATTTACTGACCATACACAATGACCATACTCACTGGTCATACTTACTGACGACACTCAATGACCATACTCACTGACCATACTCACTGACCATACTCACTGACCATACTCACTGACCATACTCACTGGTCATACTTACTGACCATACTCACTGACCATACTCACTGGTCATACTTACTGACGACACTCAATGACCATACTCACTGACCATACTCACTGACCATACTCACTGACCATACTTACTGACCATACTTACTGACAACATTCACTGACCCCACTTACTGACTTTTAAAGGGGCATTTTTGTTTTTGTTGTTGTTGTTGAGAGCGATGGTCTCCCTCTTCTAGCGATGGTCTGTCTCTTCCACCCTCCTCTTCACTGGGTCCCGCTATCCGGTACTATCCGGTACTATCCGCTGCTATCCGGTACTATCCGCTGCTATCCGGTACTATCCGGTAGTATCCGCTGCTATCCGCTGCTATCCGCTGCTATCCGGTACTATCCGGTACTATCCGCTGCTATCCGGTACTATCCGGTAGTATCCGCTGCTATCCGGTACTATCCGGTGCTATCCGCTGTCGTTGCACCGCTGTCCTCTTCCACCACATTTACCTTCAGCGGCTCTCCCGCCAAAAGCGGCCCGTCCTGGAGAGGATTCAAAGTCAGACCGATGGTTTCCAACCAAGCCCTCTTCCAGCCCTTTCATCCCCCATCAAACTATTAATTCATCTGTGAGAATGGGGTGTGTTTCACATGCGCTGCCCCGATGAATATTAATGCTGTTTTTGATAACTCTCTACAATTGGCTTTCCCAGTAACTCGTTACATGCTTTGCGCTGATTAAAATGAATCATTTACATAATTAACATATGGTTCCAGCATTGGCTTTAATATGCTGATTAGCGCAGTGTTTTTTTTGTCTTGAAGTGGGTGGAAGGAAGGCTGTGGCGTTTGTTTGAAGTGAAAATGTGTTCTCCCTCGGTGGCTAGCTCGGCCCAGAGGCCGCTAAATAAGTGTCTCCAAACAAGTCGTGTCAGAGCGGAGAAAATATTCACCGAGTAAAAAAAGAAGAAAAGAAGAGAAGAAGAAGAGGCTTTGTGGCGGTTTGTGGCCTGTGTCATAGCCTCCCTACGGAGGTCTCTCCTCCTAATGTGAATTAGACAAGCCTCCGAGACCGTGGCTGTCCCCACGCTTCGTCACCAGCGATGGCTGTCCCCACGCTTCGTCACCAGCGATGACTGCAATCGCTAAGCGTGCACGCGCGTGCGGGACTAACATCACCGTCCTTTGGAAGGCCAAACACCCCGACCCCACCCCACCCCCCATCCCGTGTTTAAACAGTATCTAACTAAAGGCCTCAAGGACGTGTGTGTGTGTGTGTGTGTGTGTGTGTGTGGAGTGGGAGGCTCATGTGGCCTCTCTGTGTTTTTGTGTTGGGCGGTATTCCCTCAGCTGCGCTGCTGTCATCATAGATAGCTTTTGCATACTCTCCACTCGGCCACCTCATAAAAAGAGCCTCTACCCGGAGTTACAGCCAGCGCAGTAAACATTTCACCGGGCTGGGAATGGGGCTGGGGCTGGGAATGGGGCTGGGAATGGGGCTGGGAATGGGGATGGGAATGGGGATGGGAATGGGGATGGGGCTGGGAATGGGGCTGGGGCTGGGGCTGGGGACTTTACTGCGAGGCATCGGGCATCAGCAGCGGGCATCAGCAGCGGGCATCAGCAGCGGGCAGCGGCAGCGGACAGCAGTTCAGGGCCCCACGCCAGTCTCTGCTCTCTGTGTCTCTCTCTCTCTCACACACACGCATACACACACGCACACAGACACACATACACACACTCACCTGCACACACGCACTATTGGGAGCACTTCACAGTACAGGTTCAGAGACTCACCACACTGCACACTGTCACAGAAGGGGCCTGCCAGAGCAGAGATGCCCCCCTCTTCCTCTGTTCCTTTTTTCCCTCTCTCCCTCACTTCCTATCTCTCTCTCTCCCTCACTTCCTCTCTCTCTCCCTCACTTCCTATCTCTCTCCCTCACTTCCTATCTCTCTCCCTCACTTCCTCTCTCTCTCCCTCCCTC
This sequence comes from Coilia nasus, assembly GCA_027475355.1. Classification (NCBI taxonomy): domain Eukaryota; kingdom Metazoa; phylum Chordata; class Actinopteri; order Clupeiformes; family Engraulidae; genus Coilia; species Coilia nasus. The sequence continues at coordinate 36,803,655 of CM050216.1, read as the reverse complement.
TCTTCCTCTCTCCCTCACTTCCTCTCTCTCTCCCTCCCTCTCTTCCTCTCTCCCTCACTTCCTATCTCTCTCCCTCACTTCCTCTCTCTCTCCCTCCCTCTCTTCCTCTCTCCCTCACTTCCTCTCTCTCTCCCTCACTTCCTCTCTCTCTCTCCCTCACTTCCTATCTCTCTCCCTCTCTTCCTCTCTCTCTCCCTCCCTCTCTTCCTCTCTCCCTCTCTTCCTCTCTCTCTCCCTCCCTCACTTCCTCTCTCTCTCCCTCTCTTCCTCTCTCCCTCACTTCCTATCTCTCTCCCTATCTCTCTCCCTCACTTCCTATCTCTCTCCCTCACTTCCTATCTCTCTCCCTCACTTCCTCTCTCTCTCTCTCCCTCACTTCCTCTCTCCCTCTCTTCCTCTCTCCCTCACTTCCTATCTCTCTCCCTATCTCTCTCCCTCACTTCCTATCTCTCTCCCTCACTTCCTATCTCTCTCCCTCACTTCCTGTCTCTCTCCCTCCCTCCCTCTCTCTCCCTCACTTCCTCTCTCTCTCCCTCTCTCTCTCTCCCTCACTTCCTCTCTCTCTCCCTCACTTCCTGTCTCTCTCCCTCCCTCCCTCTCTCTCCCTCACTTCCTCTCTCTCTCCCTCTCTTCCTGTCTCTCTCTCCTTCTCTCCCTCCCTCTCCCTCTCTCTCTCCTTCTCTCCCTCCCTCTCCCTCTCTCTCCTTCTCTCCCTCTCTTCCTCCACACCACCCACCCCCCGCTGCCGATCCACAGCTTCCTCAGCCTGCTTCCCAGGTCCTCGCTGGCCCTCTCCCCAGGCTTAGCTTACCGCGAGCCACTCTTATCACCCCCGGCAACGCCACCATTACTGCTCTCAGAGCGCCAGATACAGAGTGTCAATGTGATCAGCTGGACGCTTTTTTCCCTCCAAAAGTACAGCATTATGTGAGGTAATGAGTTCAGTGCAGTGCTATGATGTTTTCTTTTTTTTTGCCCGACTCTCTCTCTACCCCCCCTCTTCCCTCCCTCCACCTCCTCCTCCGCCCTGCACCCCCCCCCCCCCCCCCCCCCCTTCTCTCGCTCTCGCTGTCCGGGTGTTCTGGAAAGAAAAAGAAAGAAGAAAAAGGGAAAAAAATCGCAGTCATGCCGTCTTTTGAAAAGCGGGCCCCAGAAGCGTGGCATGTCTTGCCAAATGGACTGGGATGAAATGGCTCTGACCCAGTTGAGTTTAGTGTCCTCGCAATCCCTCCCCTGGGCAAGCCAGCCTCGGCCTCAGCCTCTTCACAGCAACCGAAATACAACTGCAAGTGATGGGGAATTGGTGACAGGCACAGGGAAAGGGGGAGAGAGAGAGAGAGAGAGAGAGAGAGCAAAAAAGAGGATGGGAGATAATGACAGAGTGAAAGACAGAAAGAGAGGGAGGGAGAGAGAGGGATGAGGGGAGGGAGAAAGAGAGGGGGGTAGGGAGTGAGAGAGAGTCAATCTCAAGTTCTTTTTTCTCAATAACATATTATGACGGCGGCAGCACTTGACACAAATGGCATCGGTTGCATAAAGCCGGATGAATTTTTCAGCAGCTCGCTCTGGCGCGCATTTTACCTGAGTGTTAACAGCACGCATTTTTCCTGAGTGTTAACAGCGCGCATTTTACCTGAGCGTTAACAGAGCAGCAATCACAGTCAGCCTCTCCCCCCATCCACACCCCCCCAAAACTCCCACAAGCCCCCTGCGCTCTTCTCATTCTGCGGTTGTTTTGTTTTTAATAATGAGCGTGCTGGTGCTAATGATCATGATGATGGCCGTGATTATTGAATCAAATAGCAGAATGGAAATTGCGGCGCGTTGCGTTTGTTTATGCCTCCGTCGTCCGCGCTCCGCTCGGGCTTAATGAGCAACTATTGACCTCCCTCTCCCCCCACAGAAGTAGGCTAGCCGCGCCGCGCCGCGCAGCGGTGTCGCAGTGGTGTTTTGGCCGCGCGGCAGATAAAGGGAGCTGGCACAGAAATGTCATTTGCAGCCGTCCGCGGCACCAGAGGGCTCCGAGGAGCCTCCTCTTCCTCCCAGGCAGAGGGGGACGCACTCGCTTGCCAGTTAAAGCAGTTTATTCTTGGATCTTTTGTTTTGAGTGATCATGAATGCACACAGTGGATTAGTCTTGTTTGGAGTGCTCTCTTTCTGGGGCAAGCCTCTTTTTTTCCCCCCTCTCCTCCGCTCCTTACCCCCCCTTCTTCCGGATGCACTATATTTTTTTTGCAAGAGGTTTTGCAAAGATGGAGGGAGAGAAGGAGAGAGAATGAGAGAAAAAGAGAGCATATGGATCTACACATATAACTATTGAGAGCAGTGGGGATTGTGTGTGTGTGAATGGGCAAGTTAAGCCGTGATTTAAGCCACAATCACAACATGGACCGTTTTTTTTTTTCCTTCCTTG
>CM050216.1:36773742-36791242 GCA_027475355.1 Coilia nasus | reverse complement strand
TGTTTGGACAGCATAACAAATGAGGGGCGAGTAAGCAAATGTTGCCCTCTGGCTTGACTAGAGAGGCACTCGTGCTTCCCATCCATTTGGGGCATATGGTAGCACTAGCTGGGGCATTTTTCTGGAGCGTTGTCTGGGAACCGGCACAGAGCAGAGGGAGCTACATCCCAGAGAGCGAACAGAGAGAGAGGCTTTGACCTGGGAGGATGGCGAGTCCGGCAGGAACACAAGCGAGGAGCAGAGAGGAGCAGAGAGGAGCAGAGAGGAGCAGAGAGGAGAGGGCTAGAGAAAAGCACAGCAGAGAAAAGAGAGAGATGACAAGTGAACTCAGCTCAACTCAACTGAACCAGACAGGCACTGGGTTCCTCGCCTACACTGGGTAACCTGACGGACTTTGAGTGTGTGTGTGTGTGTGTGTGTGTGTGTGTGTGTGTGTGTGTGTCATTGTCTGCAGAAGCTGTAAAGGCCTCTGTGTCTGGCCCCTCTATGCAGTGGTTATAGCTCTGGACCTAGGGCACCGACCCAGGGTGTATGTGTGTGTGTGTGTGTGTGGACCCAGGGCACCGATCCAGGGTGTATGTGTGTGTGTGTGTGTGTGTGTGTGTGTGTGTGTGTGTGTGTGTGTGTATGTGTGTGTGGACCCAGGGCACCGACCCAGGGTGTGTGTGTGTGTGTGTGTGTGTGTGTATGTGTGTGTGTGTGTGTGTGTGTGTGTGTGTATGTGTGTGTGGACACAGGGCACCGACCCAGGGTGTGTGTGTGTGTGTGTGTATGTGTGTGTGTGTGTGTGTGTGTGGATCCAGGGCACTAGCGAGCCAACCCCTTCCCCTTTCCCCGCCCCTTTTCTGTGCGTGGCTTTTTCCATACACTCTGCGAGAGCCTTTGTGACCAGACCACGCCAGAAATAATAATCATGTACCAGCTGCACTCCTCTGTAGCCCCGACTCCGTCTTCTTTTTGGCCAAATAAACACACTGGCTGTTTTTAAATACAGCGCATGACCTGTAGCAGGCTTGCAGTGTCATTAGCCATCAGTAAAGGCTGTGTCTGTCTGTCTGTCTGTCTGTCTGTCTATCTGTCTGTCTGTCTGTCTGTCTGTCTGTCTGTCAGTGTAACCATGCTGCAAACTGGTGTTTTTCAGCTCTGCAATGGGCATCTGTGGTTGCGTGCCCAGTGTGTGTGTGAGAGCTGTGTGTGACGTGTGTGTGATGTGTGTCTGAAGTGTGGTACGTGCCCAGTGTGTGTGAGGTGTGTGTGACGTGTGTATGAGGTGTGTGTGAGGTGTGGTACGTGCCCAGTGTGTGTGAGGTGTTTGTGACATGCAGTGTGTGTGAGGTGTGTGTGACATGCAGTGTGTGTAAGGTGTGTGTGAGGTGTGTTGTATGCCAGGCGTGTGTGCCAGGTGTGTGTGACATGCGGTGTGTGTGAGGTGTGTGTGAGGTGTGGTACGTGCCCAGTGTTGGTGAGGTGTGTGTGACATGCGGTGTGTGTGAGGTGTGTGTGACATGCGGTGTGTGTGAGGTGTGTGTGACATGCGGTGTGTGTGACATGCGGTGTGTGTGAGGTGTGTTGTGTACCCAGTGTGTGGCCATGCGGCTGAGCAGCTTCGCAGCCTCATCAGATAGTGCACATCGGTCACAAACATGCACACATATGCTCACATACTGATGGACACACACACACACACACACACACACACACACACTGTCGGGCCGCTCACACTGCCACCTCACGCCACCACCGGCCAGCTCCACTCCGCTGTGGCTCCTCTGTGGCTCTGCTTTCCAAAGCGAGCGACTGACACATTCTGACAGCATCGATCTGACAGAAGCGAACCCTCATTGTCAGATGAGCAGGCGAACACTCGCTCGCTCTCTTTCTCTATCTCTCGCTCTCTCTCTCTTTCTCTCACTCTCTTGCTCTCTCTCTCTCTCTCTCTCTCTCTCTCTCTCTCTCTCTCTCTCTCTCTCTTCTCTCTCTCTCTCTCGCTCTCTCTCTCTCTCTCTCTCTTGCTCTCACTCTCTGTCTCTCGCTCTCTTGCTCTCTCTCTGTCTTTCTCTCTCTCTCTCGCTCGCTCTCTCTCTCTTGCTCTCACTCTCTGTCTCTCACTCTCTTGCTCTCTCTCTCTCTCTCTCGCTCTTTCTCTCTCTCGCTCTCTCTCGCTCTGTCGCTTGCTCGGCCATTCAGCCCGTTTTAATTTTGGCTTTGGGAGGTATTATTATTACATCACCTGCTGTGTGCCTGTGCGGGGGGGGGGGGGCAGTCAGCTGCTTAATTGTCTGGGAGTCACTGCCCTGGCCTCCACCTGAGCTAGCTAAATACAAGTGGCCATGCCCAGCATAGCAGATGAGTCTTTCCTGTCTCTGTCTACCTGTGTGTGTGTGTGTGTGTGTGTGTGTGTGTGTGTCTTTGTGTGTGTGTACTCTATGAGGTGGCCTTGTACCTCTCCCGTCAGTCCTGTGACATGCATTCAACTGCTGCTGTTTTTCTTTGTGACTGCAGAGATCGGCCCCGTTCCTCTGTTATTGCTATCGACTCCACAGGATTTGTGTCCGTCACACAGCTCCACCACTTAATCCAGATCAGCCCTTAATACTAATTAAACTGCTCAGGGACACAAACACATACACACGCACACACACACACACGCACACACAAGCATGCGGGCGCCTGCCAACTTAGGACCAGCTCACATCTGCCCACTGCTATCTGGTGAATCACTCGACCTGAAAATAAAACCAAAACATTTCTTTTTCTCCTCTTAACCCCCTACCCCATCTGGCTTGGATTGCCTTTTAATATTATTACTATTTATTTATTTATTTATTTATTTTTACCTATTAGCTGAAAAATCACAGTGGAGCTGGTGATGCGCACGAGGCAGCTATTTAGAGGCCATCTTTGTCATAACGGGGGCCAGCTTCCTCCCACCGGGTGACAGTTTACCTCATTAGGGTCACACGGCTCCGAGGCCTCAGGCACGAGAGAGACACAGAAGAGAGATGGACAGAAGAGAAAGGGTAGAGGAGTGTCCCTTTGTGTTAATCTCTCTCTCTCTCTTTCTTTCACTCATTCAGACACACCACACACATACACCCCCCCTCTCATTTCATGTCGTCACCACAAAGACTTGCACAGAAAGTGTAAGAGAAGAGAAGAAAAGGGAGGAGGAAGAGAAAAAAAGAGAGACAGACAGGCAGAGAGAAAGAGAGAGAGACAGAGAGGGTGAGAGAGACAGGGAGAGAGAGAGACAGACAGAGAGAGACAGAGCAAGAGAGAGAGAGACAGAGAGAGACAGAGAGAGAGACAGAGAGAGAGAGAGAGAGAGACAGGGAGAGAGAGACAGAGCAAGAGAGAGAGAGAGAGAGAGAGAGAGACAGAGAGGGTGAGAGAGACAGGGAGAGAGAGACAGAGCAAGAGAGAGAGAGAGAGACAGAGAGGGTGAGAGAGACAGTGAAAGAGAGAGAGAGAGAGAGACAGAGAGAGAGAGAGAGAGATGTTTGCCGTGTGACAAATGACCCAGGTGGCTGGAAGTGTAATTCTCCAGCACTCTAAGACGTTTAATTACAGCTGCGTGTGGCAGGAAGGAGAGAGACCAGCGTTCGTTTGTTCGCTCGCTTGGTACGGTGCGGTGTGGTGAGGAGCAGACAGCTGTGGACAGAAGAGGTGCGGAGCAGAGAGGAGAGGAGAGGCGAGGAGCAGAGAGGTGTGGAGGGGTGCGGACTGCGGAGCAGAGAGGAGAGGAGAGAAGAGAAGAGGGGCGTAGAGAGGAGAAGCGAGGAGCAGAGAGGTGTGGAGGGGTGTGTAGCAGAGAGGAGAGGAGAGAAGAGGAGCAGAGAGGTGTGGAGGGGTGTGTAGCGGAGAGGAGAGAAGAGGAGCAGAGAGGTGTGGAGGGGTGTGGAGCAGAGAGGAGAGGAGAGAAGAGGAGCAGAGAGGTGTGGAGGGGTGTGTAGCAGAGAGGAGAGGAGAGGCGAGGAGCAGAGAGGTGTGGAGGGGTGTGGAGCAGAGAGGAGAGGAGAGAAGAGGAGCAGAGAGGTGTGGAGGGGTGTGTAGCGGAGAGGAGAGAAGAGGAGAAGAGAGGTGTGGAGGGGTGTGGAGCAGAGAGGAGAGGAGAGAAGAGGAGCAGAGAGGTGTGGAGGGGTGTGTAGCGGAGAGGAGAGAAGAGGAGCAGAGAGGTGTGGAGGGGTGTGTAGCGGAGAGGAGAGAAGAGGAGCAGAGAGGTGTGGAGGGGTGTGTAGCGGAGAGGAGAGAAGAGGAGAAGAGAGGTGTGGAGGGGTGTGGAGCAGAGAGGAGAGGAGAGAAGAGGAGCAGAGAGGTGTGGAGGGGTGTGTAGCGGAGAGGAGAGAAGAGGAGCAGAGAGGTGTGGAGGGGTGTGGAGCAGAGAGGAGAGGAGAGAAGAGGAGCAGAGAGGTGTGGAGGGGTGTGGAGCAGAGAGGAGAGGAGGTGCAGAGCAGAGAGGTGTGGTGTGGTGTGGAGGGGTGTGGAGCCGAGAGGAGAGGAGAGGGGCAGAGAGAAGAGGAGGTGTAGAGCAGAGAGGTGTGGTGAGGTGTGGAGGGGTGTGGAGCCGAGAGGAGAGGAGAGGGGCAGAGAGAAGAGGAGGTGTAGAGCAGAGAGGTGTGGTGAGGTGCGGTGCGGTGCGGTGTGGTGTGGTGTGGTGCGGTGCGGTGCGGTGCGGTGCGGTGCGGTGTGGTGTGGTGCGGTGCGGTGAGGTGCGGTGTGGTGCGTTCTGTCTTGCTTACCAGAGCCTGAGAGCCGGGGCTAATCCTCTTCCTGTGCACACTATCCCCATGCGAGCCTGATTGATGAACTGATTCCTCTTCACATCTTCATTTGCATGGTGTGCTAATACAAGCACAGGCACAGACACGACACAGGGAGGGAGGCAGAGAGAGAGGGATAGAGACAGTTTGCGTGTGTATGTGTCCTTTTGTGTGTGTGTGTGTGTTGGCAGTGGCGGTGTGTGTGCACCTGTAAATGTGTGTGTGTGTGTGTGTGTGTGTGTGTGTGTGTGCACGCGCCTGTAAATGTGTGTGTTTGAGAGAAACAGTGAGAGAGAGAGAGGGAGTGAGAGCTGTGAAGGATGCTTGATGCTAATGCAGCTAATACGGTAATCGCCGAGAGGCAGGGTGAGGCTACGCTAGCACGGCCGCTGCTCTCTTCAGGGCTAATGTAGGCTAATATGCTAATGGGTGGGGAGGCAGGGTGAGGCTATGCTAGCACGGCTGCGACTATCCTCAGGGCTAATGTGGGCTATGCTAATGGGTCGAGAGGCTTGGTGAGGCTACGCTAGCACGGCCGCTACTATCCTTAGGACTCCTCCATTAGATGCTTGGTGCTAATACGGGCTAATATGGTTGGTGCTAATGCGGGCTAATATGGTAATGGGTCGAGAGGCGAGGTGAGGCTGCGCTAGCACGGCCGCGGCTATCCTCAGGACTCCTCCATTAGGCACCAGTGGCAGACTCGTCTCAACAGGCTTTTTACACACCTGGCCAACTACAGGGCTTTGACACACCTGGACAACTACAGGCCACTTACTGTACACACCTGGCCAACTACAGGCCTCTTATCCACCTGGCCTACTAAAGGCCTCTTACTGTTCACACCTGGCCAACTACAGGCCTCTTATCCACCTGGCCAGGTACAGGGCTCTTACACACCTAGCCAACTACAGGCCTCTGACACACCTGGCCAACTACAGGCCTCTGACACAGCTAGCCAACTACAGGCCTCCTACACACCTAGCCAACTACAGGCCTCTGACACACCTGGCCAACTACAGGTCTCTGACACAGCTAGCCAACTACAGGCCTCCTACACACCTGGCGAACTACAGGGCTCTTACACACCTAGCCAACTACAGGGCTCTTACACACCTGGCCAACTACAGGGCTCTCACACACCTAGCCAACTACAGGCCTCTGACACACCTGGCCAACTACAGGGCTCTTACACACCTGGCCAACTACAGGGCTCCCCGTCTATTGCTGTACTTACATTCCAGAACCCCTCACGATAGGTGAAAACCCACGATATGGAACAGGGTTAAAGATCTTCAGCATGGTGCTTGAAATCAGGTGTGGGAGTAGGCTACATTTAAAATTTGATAGTAGATGGTTGTAGTAACTTTGAAACATTTTGATATTTTCAGGCATAGAATTGTTTTTTTTGCTTTATGCTCTGGATATAGCAAGACCATATAGAAACTTTTTTTTTTTGTTTAAGCCTTAAAATACCCCTCCCTCAAGCTGTTTCAATGCATTTACTGTATTATTGAATTATTACTGCATTTTATCAATATGTATATGTGACAGTATAGTTATCATAAATTAAAACATTGTTATATTTTTATTTATATATAGCATAGTGACATAGCATGCATATATTAATGACAAAAAAACACAATATAGTGGGACCACAAAAGGTCAACCGCGATATAGCGGAGATCACTGTACACTTTAGCACCCTTCCCTCTCAAATACACACACACACAGGCACCCCAACACACACACACATACACATGCACACAAATACACACACACACACACGCACACACACACACAGGCACGCACACATACACATGCATGCACACAAATGCACACACACACACCCACACACACAGGCACACACATATACAAGGAAGTCAATAGCGCATCGTCGGTGGTTTACACACAGATCATTTCAACGTGTGCATTCACCTAATGAACACTGTTTATTATTATTATTAGTGGTGGGCATAGACTATTTTTTTTAATCTAGATTAATCTCGCTGTAATCATAAAATTAATCTAGATTAATCTAGATGAAAATGGCTCATTTGAATTCTGCCGAAGTCATCCGCGCTAAAATATATAGGTAGGTATGCATCCGCGCTAAAATATCAAGGTGAAAGCAGAGAGTGTTGAGGGAGGGAGAGTCGCCAACAGCCGTTTGCTTCCGTGTTCTATTTTCGCAAGGGGGAGGGGGGGAAATCCCCCTTTATGCAGTGCAGAGCGGATTCTAGGTTCGTTTCATTAAAATGAATAGGACACATGTGGAGTTTAACTAATAAATTGGTCATTACGTTTTTCTGGAGTTGTTAAGGGTTTTTTGGAATCATGTGTCACAATCCGCAACTATTTGTAATAATTTCAAGCCTAATAGTGTAAGTTGTTACTGTTTGGATTTTGAGAAAATTAGCTTTATTTCAGGTCAGGCAGCAACCACTTACTATGTGGTTGTTAGCACGCTAATGTTTTAAATTGAAAGCTGTCACTTACTCACTAACACCCACCTAGATACTGTTACTGGTTATAGTGTAAGCAGACAAAGTAATATAAAGTTATAGGGTTACAGCAATGTATTAAATTCAAGGTGAATCCAATTGCTGTTAGCGTTTAGCACATGGTGTTGTCATAGTTACTACCATTCACTTGAATGAGCTAGAGCTAGTTTGTTAGCTTGCTAGCTCGCTTTACAGACACACTAACTTATTTTCTAAGAGTTCGAAATAGGAATTTGTTGGCATTTTGGTCCCATAGTAACGTATTATGTTGGCTTATCTTTGTAGAATCTAAGATCTTCCTCAACACTCTCTGGTGAAAGTCATCATAGTTTGTGTAGTATAGACCCAGCTCCCAACCCAACTTTGAGAATAGATTAACGGCGATATTTTTTTTATCGCCCAATAATAGTCTTGCGTTAACGCAGCACGTTAACGCCGATAACGGCCCACCTATAATTATTATTATTATTATTATTATTATTATTATTATTATTATTATTTTAGTAGTTATAGTAGTAATAGTAGTAGTAGTAATAGTAGTAGTATTTAGTCTTTACACTTGGCCTTTAGCCTAAACCAAAATCTGATTGTCTACAATGGTAATTAATGATATGTTATTGATATTTGAAGCATGTGGATTGTACATGCCTATTAGTGGCAGTCAAGCTGTCTAACAAAGCTCTGTGATGAGTACCACCCAGTAGTACTATATCAGCCCAATATGGCCTACAAAATATCATCACAGCCTCACTGGACATACAGGTAGGCCTGTACAAGCACCTAGGACCAGGTTGGTGCACACACACACACAGGCATGTGCGTGTATACACCAACACACAGCAAGTTCCGTATTTTTACGGCTAAGTCTTACAACATTTAGGAAGGAAACAGCAGTTGCTCAGCTCGGGAGGGGATGGATCAATGATATGTTACCTTTCTTTTATTAGATTGACATGATCGCAGCAATTTACTGTTTCAGAGGCAGGTAATCCCCACTCTTTTGCTCTCTCTCTCTTTCCCTCACTTGCCCCACTCTTCCGCTCTCTCTGTCTCTCTCTCTCTCTCCCTCTACCTCTCCCAGGCTCTCCCCCTCTCCCCCTCTCCTGCTCTGCTGCTCTCCTGTTCTCTCTGTCTCCCTCACTTCCCCCACTCTTTCGCTCTCTGTCTCTCTCTCCCCCTCTCCTGCTCTCCAACTTGCATGTTTTATAACAGCAGAGTCCTGCTGGGAAATGGGTTACTTCTGAGATAGCTCAACGCCAGCACGCTGTACGCCAGCGCGCTACAAAAGCTCTTGCATTATTAATTTGTTTACCCGGAGAAGGCGCGTTCAATTTGATGTCGGCCTTTACCGAGCTGTCTTTGAGCCGGCCTTTGCTGTGTCCTCTCTGCAAAAAGCGCTGCGCACCGCTGCCGAGGCTGCCGAGGCTGCTATGTGAGCTAGCGTGAGCTGCAAAACATCAGCCGCAAGGAGTAGGAGATGAGTGGAGATTGACCTCCATGCCCTAAAATTAACCAAAGCCTCCGTATCCACTCAAGCCACTATATTGTAGTATTCCTGTGTGTGTGTGTGTGTGTGTGTGTGTGTGTGTGTGTGGTTATATTTTGTTAGTTGTTTGTTTGCCCGTTTTTGACCAGGAGGGTCCCATTGAGATACAATATATCTTCTCCTGGCCAGCAAATCATACACACAAACACTCATCTTTACACACACACACCCACACACACACACACACACACACACACACACACACACACACACACACACACACACACACACCCACCCACACACCCACCCACACACACACCCACACACACACACACACACACACACACACACACACACACAGAGTGCAGGTTGTGGGTTGAGGTAGGAGCGATAGGGAATATGAAACGGCAGTAGGTTAGCGGGGGTCCCCCCACCGGTTATCCGAGCAGGTCTGGCACACGTGTCACCACATGGGCACCTCCGAGTTTGTTTGCCCCCTACACCGCAAGGGCCCACCCCCACCCACACACACACCCACACATCCACACACCCCCAACCCACACACACACCCACACATACACTCACCCCCACACCCACACACACTCACCCACACTCACCCGTCCCTGTCCTCACTCCACCACTACCGTCACACCCAACCCCATCCCTGTCCCCACTCCCCCATCTTCACTACTCCCACACCCACCCCCCCCAACCTGAAGCTGTGCCAGCGGGCCGCCTGGAGGCTGGGGCTGCTCAGTGTCCCTCCCCAGCCCAGCACTGCCCAGCATCACCCCCAGCTCAGCCTCCCTCCCCAGCTCAGCACTGCCCAGCATCACCCCCAGCTCAGCCTCCCTCCCCAGCTCAGCACTGCCCAGCACTGCGCCGAGACAGGCCATCGAACCAGCTGGGAGCGAGGGAGGCAGAGAGAGATGGGGGAAGGGCTAGAGGGAGAGAAGAGGAGAGGATAGGAGGAAGAGAGAGCGCGAGAGAGAGAGGAGGGGGCAGGGTGCACGTGAGGGTGAAGGTTGATCGAACGTCCAATCTATAGGAAGGAAAAGGGCATACCCAGCAGGGCTTCGGAAGGCCTTGCCTCAGCCAATTTTGGAGAATTGGCCGAGGAATTTCGCTGTGCAAGTCAAAGAATGAGAGAACGCAAGAGAAAGAGAGTGCGAAAGAGAGCGACCAAGGGCATCACGTGTTCATCTCCCCCTCTCTCTCTCCCTCTCTCTCCCTCTCTCTCTCTCTGCTTTCTCACCCTCCTCAACCTCTTCCTTTTCTCTGCCTTTCTCCTACCCCACAGCAACCCCTCCCCCCTTCTCTGTCCCCAGGCTCACCCAAGCAACCCAACCCCACCGCAACCCAACCCAACCCAACCCACCCCCAACCCACCCCCAACCCCACCCCACCCCACCCCGCTCACAGGGGGGTGGGGGGTAGAATAGTGCAGCTCCAGCACTTCGTGTGTCAGCTAAGATGTCGCTGGAGACCGGTGGCATTCTCCCTGCGGTGGCCCGACCCACCCCGTGCGAGCGAGCTCTAACGCCAGCTGCAGCGGGGGCAGGCGCTGCTTTATGGCATACTGCGGGGGCCGCGCTGCTTTATGGCGTACTGCGGGGGCCGCACTGCTTTATGGCGTGCGTAAATCAGCGGAGGTGTCCAGGGGATCAGGGGCCATCAGTCTGCGGTCTGTTGGTCCGCCAGCCGCGAGCTGACTGCTGGTCTCACTGAGAGAAGCCTCTGTAATCACCGCCACAGCCAAGCCATTCTCGCTTCCATTTCAGACACAAAAAGCTTTTCATTTTGCTCACGTTGTTGTGACCTTTTGTTTATTTCTTTTTCATTCAGCGGCTGTGAAATGATGGCAATTATTGTAAAATGAAGATTCTGTATGGGATTTAAGTGGTGGTTTTGTTTCCTGATTGTCTGACATTAGGGCTGTCTTTGTTTTGTCTTCATGTCAGGTTTCTGAAAACACGCTTTTGTTGTTTATAACTGTAACAGACACCACGGCCCGGTTGCCGTTGTTCGCTTCAGGGTTGCCTGTACAGTCCCAGACACATGTACAATTTCAGAGTCTGTGCGACAGCGTAACGGACAGGCTGCTCTGTTTTTATTTAAAAAAAACATCAAAAAGCTCCAGCTAGTCCATGACACATTCTGCTCATCTTTTACAGTGCACAGAGAGTGCTCCTGTTTACAAGCGAGTCTTAATGAATTTCAAAGCATTCGGCTTCACTTAAACAGCAAACCTCCTCAATATTTCAAAAATCCCAAACACTTCTGAAAGGCGGCGCTTTGTTGGCAAAACGGCAGCTTGGCAGCAGGGAGACAGCAAGGGCAGAGAGAGAGAAAGAAAGTGAGGAGAAACGATAAGCAGGGAGAGAGAGAGGAAGAGGGAGAGAGGAAGAGAGAGAGAAAGGGAGTGAGGAGAAACGAAAAGCAGGGAAAGAGAGGAAGAGGGAGAGGGAGAGAGAGAGAGGAAGAGAGAGAGAGGAAGAGAGAGAGAGAAAGGGAGTGAGGAGAAACGAAAAGCAGGGAAAGAGAGGAAGAGGGAGAGAGGAAGAGAGAGAGAGGAAGAGAGAGAGAAAGGGAGTGAGGAGAAACGAAAAGCAGGGAAAGAGAGGAAGAGGGAGAGAGGAAGAGAGAGAGAAAGGGAGACGGGGAAAAAGAAGGAAGAGTGCAAATTTTCGGAGCGCAGCTTTTGCTTGCATTAGCTCCCTCCTCCTTTGCCTCTTTCCCTTCCCTCCTACTCACACACACACACACACACACACACACACACACACACACACACACACACACACACTCGGCTCTGAACGCACGCCCTCATCCATAATTGATACTTGCTTTGGGCAGATGCTGCAGGGCTTGGGGCTCAGGCAGCTGCTCAGTGTATGGCGGGAAAAGGCAGCGGAATGGTGGAGCAGGTATTTTTCCCCCCTTATTTTGCTTAGCAAGCGTATTCTTCAGCATTCCCCTCCTCTCCTCTCCTCTCCTCTCCTCTCCTCGTCTTCCTTTGTGCTGTGACTGCAGACTAACGCGGCTGGCTTGTGTTTGTTTGTATGTGTATGTGTGTCAGTGTGTGTGTGAGCGCGCGCGCGTTTGTGTGTTTGTGTGTGAATGTGAAAAGCAGAGGAAACAGTGTGAGCGAGATGTGTGTGTGTAAAGTGTGTGTGTGTGAGAGAGAGAGAAAGAGAGAGAAAGAGAGAGAGAGAATGCTTTGAAGAAAGAGGGAGCCCCCTTCAGCAACTCTTTTCAGCCTGCGTTATCAGCACAGCTTTGCCTTTCTTCCTCCTCTGTGTGCATTTCATTCCTCACCCTTCTCTTCTCTGCTACTCCGTCTCCGGCTGCCTGCCTGCTGGAGAGCTCTGTGGGATCCCTGCTGGAGAGCTCTCTGGGCTGCCTGGTAGAGAGCTCTGCCTGCCTGGTGGAGACCGCTGCCTTGTGGACAGCTCTGTCTCTGGGCTCCCTGGTGGAGAGCTCTGTGGGTTGCCTGGTGGAGAGCTCTGTCTCTAGGCTCCCTGGTGGAGAGCTCTGTGGGTTGCCTGGTGGAGAGCTCTGTCTCTGGGCTCCCTGGTGGAGAGCTCTGCCTGGTGGAGAGTTCTGACTGTGGGCTGCCTGGTGGAGAGCTCTGTCTCTGGGCTGCTCTGTCTGTGGGCTGCTCTGTCTGTGGGCTGCTCTCTCTCTGGGCTGCTCTGTCTGCGGGCTGCTCTGTCTGTGCTCTGCCTGGTGGAAAGGTCTGTCTGTGGGCTGCTCTGTCTCTGGGCTGCTCTGTCTGAGGGCTGCTCTGTCTCCGGCTGCCTGGTGGAGAGCTCTGCCTGGTAGAAAGCTCTGTCTGCGGGCTGCTCTGTCTCTGGGCTGCTCTGCCTGGTGTAGAGCTGGCTGAAATGGCCAACCTTAAAACAAGCTGCAGCTATGCTCCATTTGCACCAGCCAGAGCCTCTAGTCAGTCAAGTTTATTTTTCTTTTCGTTCACATGAGGAGGAAAAAAAAGGGAAGAGAATGACAGAAAAGTAAGACAGTAAGAGGTAGTCAGCGCCTGCGTGTATGTGTGTGTGTGTATGTATGTATGTGTGTATGTATGTATGTATGTATGTATGTATGTATGTGTTTGTGTTAAGGGACTCACTTTAATGCTGGGTATCTGTATGTAAATATGTTTGTTTTTTTTTTTTTCAAATTGGACACAAAAAAAAAAACAAAGGTTTTTGCTCCACGTTGCATTCTGTCTTGGCGGCTTGCTCAGCTGCCGTATCGATGCGATTGTGCTGATCAACTGTCGCGTCAAGCCTGCAAGCCTGGGAACGAGTAAGCAAGCCTGCATGCGGACAGACGCAGCGATACTGCAGGGCTAGGAATGAGCAAACTAGCATGCGTGCATATTGCTGGGCGAGGAACGAGCGAGCAAGCGTGCATGCGGACAGACGCAGCGATACTGCGGGTTTGTGCTCATGCTGCTTTATCTGCTCGGCCAGAAGCCTCCCTTAAGGAATATTAGACACGGCCACTGGGGCCCTCAGCACAGCTACCCACAGGCACAGGCACAGGCACAGGCACATGCACAGGCATACCCCTGCTTCACTCACAGGGCCATAGAAGAGCACTGCATCTTTTTGTTTATGTCTATCGCCTGACTAAATTAATACCTTAAAAGAAAATAGCATTTATTGTTTTGAGTTTTGTTCCTTTTCCGCTTTTGCTTTCCTGGAGGGGAAGTCAGCAGATGTTGAGCCGAAATGCTCGCTGCCTTGGAGCTGAGAGGGAGAGCCGTGAAGTGATGAATCTAGTGCACTGCCACGTAAAACATATTTCTGCACTCCAAATGTGGCTTTCATTAAGGCCTGGGCCAGCGCGCTTGGCTTTCATTAAGGCCTGGGCCAGCGCGCTTGGCTTCGCCTGACGGTCTGCCATCTCGTTCTCTCTTTCCCTCTTGTTCTCTCTCTCCCTCCCGCTCTCTCTTTCCCTCTCATTCTCTCTTTCCCTCTCGCTCCTTCTCTCCTTTTCTTCCTCGTTTGCCAGCAACCCACTTTTACTAGGGCCTCCAAACCCCCACAATGCAGCAGGATTATAACGACGGCAGAAATAGGGCTTGCTGCAGGACAGCGTGACAACAAGCTTCCTTAGAACTAATCTGGGAAACCTGCCGCTAAAATTCCCTTCCCTCCCCTTCCTACATATGCATATAACACATTCTTGTGACTGTTTCGGGGGCTGGTGGGGGCATAATTCAGTTTAGCGCTTCAAATGAAAGGATGGGCTAATGGGCTAATTAGCGTTGCTGCTGAATGTGAGCGGAAGGTGCGAGGGGGGTGGTGGGGGGGGGTGTTAATGAGAGACGGCGTGATGTGTAAAAATGAGAGACGGCGTGATGTGTAAAACATCTGTTTAAGACGCGGCAGGGAGGCGTCACGAGAGGCTCCATTTGCAGGCTAGCACATTGACACACGCTAACACAAACAATGAACCCAAGCCCTGGCGCTACCCCCAAAACTTGCATCCACCCTCATGATATCCCTGAAGAACTACCCGCTTTTCAGTGTTGTTTTTGTGTGTGTGTGTTTGTCTGCCTCTGTGTGTTTGTCTCTGTGTGTGTTTGTGTGTGTGAGGTAGGGGTAAGGGTCAGCTGGATGGGGAAGAGCACAGTTTTTGGGGGTTTGTGTGTGTGTGTGTGTGTGTGTTATTGTGTGTGAGTGTGTGTGTGTGTGTCTGGCAGTGTCTATCTGTGGTCATGGGACAAGAGCAGGGGGAAGGCACGCCACTGTTGTTTTGTTTTTGCTGAAGTGACGCCCTTACATAAACACAGCCTTGCCCTATTTTTCATCCTCTCTCTCATTCCCTTTCTCTGTCTTATTCCCTTTCCTGTCTCTCTCTGTTGTGTTTGGTGTGCTGTGGGCAGGGTGGGTGGCTGGAGGCGTAGCCCCGGAGCGGAGCGGAGCGGAGGCGCTGTGTGTGTCAGAGTGCTTCAGAGTGCTGTGTGATTTGTGCTTCATGCACTCTATTGGTCACAACACACACACACACACACACACACACTCACATACACACATACACACACACACTCTATTGGCCCGAGTGCCAGGCGGGAGCTGGGAAGTGAGCTCGCGTTTGACTCGCATTTGTGAGTGTGTGTGTGTGTGTGTGTGTGTGTGTGTGTGTGTGTTGGACTCAGCCCGAGGACCAGAGTGCAAACGCCGCAAAGCTGCAGATGGCACTCTGCCATCAGACCATGATGTCACCCTGTGTGTGTGTGTGTGTGTGTGTGTGCGTGCACTGGTGTGTGTTTGTGTGTGTGTGTGTGTATTTATTTGTTGTTTTTTTCTGTTGAAGGGGAGTGTGTGTGCTGTGCAGTAAGATAAACTGAAGCACTGGAGCTCTCCGCCTCTCTCTCTCACACACACACACACACACACACACACTGGAGATCTCCCATTGTGCTGCTGCTGTTGTCTAGCCGCACATATACTCTAGCCACACACACACTCTAGCCACACACACACTCTAGCCACACACACACTCTAGTCACACACACACTCTAGTCACACACACACTCTAGCCACACACACACTGGAGGTCCCCCTTGTGCTGCTGCTGTTGTCTAGCCGCACATATACTCTAGGTGCACACACACTCTAGCCACACACACACTCTAGTCACACACACACTCTAGCCACACACACACTGGAGGTCCCCCTTGTGCTGCTGCTGTTGTCTAGCCGCACATATACTCTAGCCACACACACACTCTAGCCACACACACACTCTAGCCACACACACACTCTAGCCACACACACACTCTAGTCACACACACACTCTAGTCACACACACACTCTAGCCACACACACACTGGAGGTCCCCCTTGTGCTGCTGCTGTTGTCTAGCCGCACATATACTCTAGGTGCACACACACTCTAGCCACACACACACTCTAGTCACACACACACTCTAGCCACACACACACTGGAGGTCCCCCTTGTGCTGCTGCTGTTGTCTAGGGGGGGGGGGTGAGGAAGGAGAGGTCCAGCGACGTGCGTATCCACGTGGCGTACCTGTAAAGCAATTCTGCTTCATGTCTCGGTCAAACCTCATGAGTGGCATAAGTCAGCATGGCCCTCTAAAAGTGTGTGTGTGTGGATGTGTGTGTGTGTGTGTGTGTAGGTTTGTGTGCGTGTGTGTGCATGGCCAGCAGGGTGTCTGTTAGGGCACTAAACACTGTGTTAGCTTCACTTTGCCGTGGAGAGGGGTGTGATCTGACCTGCCACAGCGTGTGTGTGTGTGTGTTTGTGTGTGTCTGCTCACCTAACCTCTGCCCTCCTCTGTTCTCCTGTTCTCCGCAGGGTAATCAGGACGCCCCTGCCCCGCCAGAGACCATGGCACAGCCTTACCCCTCCGCCCAGTTCGCGCCCCCCCAGAATGGCATCCCGGCCGAGTACACGGCGCCGCACCCCCACCCTGCCCCGGACTACCCCGGCCAGAGCGCGGTGGGCGACCACGCCCTCAACCTGTACCCACCCGCACAGACGCACAGCGAACAGAACGCCGGCCCCGACGCCAGCGCACAGCCCGTCTCTGGCACAGCCACAGTAAGCCCCTGCCGCCAGGTCACAGCACACCACTCCCATGTGGTATTTACACCAGATTCACTCCACATCCGCCAGATCACAGCACACCACTCCCATGTGGTATTTACACCAGATTCACTCCACATCCGCCAGATCACAGCACACCACTCCCATGTGATATTTACACCAGATTCACTCCACATCCGCCAGGTCACAGCACACCACTCCCATGTGGTATTTACACCAGATTCACTCTACATTCGCCAGATCACAGCACACCACTCCCATGTGATATTTACACCAGATTCACTCCACATCCGCCAGATCACAGCACACCACTCCCACGCCGTATTCAGACCAGATTCACTCCACATCCGCCAGATCACAGCACACCACTCCCACGCCGTATTCAGACCAGATTCACTCCACATCCGCCAGATCACAGCACACCACTCCCATGTGATATTTACACCAGATTCACTCCACATCCGCCAGATCACAGCACACCACTCCCACACCGTATTCACACCAGATTCACTCCACATCCGCCAGATCACAGCACACCACTCCCATGTGATATTTACACCAGATTCACTCCACATCCGCCAGATCACAGCACACCACTCCCACGCCGTATTCACACCAGATTCACTCCACATCCGCCAGATCACAGCACACCACTCCCATGTGATATTTACACCAGATTCACTCCACATCCGCCAGATCACAGCACACCACTCCCACACCGTATTCACACCAGATTCACTCCACATCCGCCAGATCACAGCACACCACTCCCATGTGGTATTTACACCAGATTCACTCCACATCTGCCAGATCACAGCACACAACTCCCACTCCCGGTTCACTCCGGATTGACTCTGGATTCACTCCACATCCGCCAGATCACAGCACACCACTTCCACTCCTGGTTCACTCCGGATTCACTCAGGATTCACTCCACATCCGCCAGATCACAGCACACCACTCCCACGCCGTATTCACACCAGATTCACTCCACATCCGCCAGATCACAGCACACCACTCCCATGTGATATTTACACCAGATTCACTCCACATCCGCCAGATCACAGCACACCACTCCCACACCGTATTCACACCAGATTCACTCCACATCCGCCAGATCACAGCACACCACTCCCATGTGATATTTACACCAGATTCACTCCA
>CM050216.1:36753742-36761242 GCA_027475355.1 Coilia nasus | reverse complement strand
AAGAGAATGGATACGAGGTAGAGCCTCCAGTGGGTCTTTTGATTATGATTTTGTTTGTTTTGATGTGGATGACTGCTATTAATGATGTGCATGTTGTTCTCCTCCCTTTCCCACCTGCATGCAGGGGTTTGGTTTCGTAACTTTCGAAAGTAGTGCAGATGCGGACAGGGCGACGGGAGAAATTACATGGCACCGTGGTAGAAGGCCGTAAAATAGAGGTGCAGGAACAACATCTTCCCTTCTCAAGACCAAAAAAACTATTTCTTTCTGCAGTCTGTCTGTCTGTCTGTCTGTCTGTTTGTGTGTGTGTGTGTGTGTGTGTGTGTGTGTTTGTTTGTTTTATTATTTTGCTTTCTTTTCTGTCTCTCTTTTGGTTTGTTGACGGTCAGTGTCCGCTTCACTCTCATTTCACCTCATTTCACATCTCCAGGTGCATCACTCGCTTCTGTTCTTGTGCACCCTCCCCTCCTCTCTCTCCTCCTCTCCACCTTTCAGTTTGGACCCATACTATTCACCCATACACATGTGCCAAGTCTGACTGCTGTGACTGTGAAATGTACACAAATATGAGCCCATGCAGGATTTGCTTAGAATTCTGATTTTTATTTATGTACAGCCTATGTGGAATTGTGTTTCTATTATCTCATTGGTTTTTAATTGAGTTGGCATTTACTTCTGTTATCTTGTGTTTCAAGTGCATACTTTGGCTTAGCGTGCAGAACGGGTGCAGTAACTTTGGCAGGCATGAAACAGCACACTCATCGGGCCTGTGTGGTGACGGCTAGTGGCCTTAATGCAGGGGTGAAGAGGGACATGCGCTGGCTTGAGACTAAGCACACTAAATCCAGCGAGGGCGTTAATTGGGGTGGCAGGGATGCGTTGAGGATGCTGTGATCACAGACAGAGCCGCACGACTCCTCCAAAAAGTGTTAAGCTTGACCAGCTCTGGGGCATTCCAAACCGCAATCTGACTCACCCTCCTACCACAGAGAGGGAGGGATAGAGAGAAGAGAGAGAGAAGAGAGAGAGAGAGAGAAAAGAGATGAAAGAGAAAGAAATAAGGCGGAGAATGGAGGAAGTACAACTCTTTTTTTATCTGTGTTGCATAAAATAAAAAACTAAAAATCTCATAGTCGAACACAGAGTGTATGTGCTCCCAGTAGTCCAGAAAAAGTGTCGTTTGAAGGAGTGTCATCACTGACTCCCACTCAGAACTGTACTCAGAGAGACTCTTGTAGTGATTCCCGGCCCAGACCGCGGTTGACTCCAAAAACAGATCTGAACCCCAGTTTGGCAATCCCGATCTTACGGGAAGTCCGTGCCAAATTGGGGGCCAGATCCGTTTCCGGAATGAGCCGCCGTACTCGGGCCTGACGTGGTGCAGCCTCTTAGTAAGCCTCTGCATATTTTGCCTTCTCGTCCCCACCCCCTCCTCCCCCCTTTTCCAATGTTAGCATGTAGAGCCCTCACCAAACTCTCAGTAACCATGGTAACAATACACACACTTGCGAAGGGGCTCGTGTGGAATGGTAAGTGGAGAAATCCATCTGCCATGTCACGTGATTTTGCGCGCTGATACCACGTGGTTTTCTTTTTTTTCTGTTTTATTTTTTGACTTGTTGAGTTTTGTTTTATTTTTTACTTTGGTTTGGTTTTTTCCTTGATGCTGTTTCTCTTGGTGCGCGTTGTAGCGTTTAGCTGCGTGAGAGACACTGACTTGGACTGGATTGACTCGCTGCACATTGTTACTCAGACTGTTAACTTCGTTACTGTGTTCGTTACTGAGTAATGCACCCTTTTATTGCTTTTGTTAGCTGTCGTTGAAAAAGCTGGAATGATTTTATTTGGTTCCTCTGTTTTGGTTTGATTATTTGTTTTCATTTCTGGGTTGTCTTTCTTTGGTTCTGATTCTTGCGATGACACGAAAGGCTCCTGTTTCGAGTGTGAGAATGCTAAGTGTTGCTTTATTTACAATAGTACCTCTGAAGGTCTGTTACTGTATGTTGCACAATGCCAATGTTGTCTGCCCTTTTTTCTCCTTTGACATTTTTCTTGATTTTTTTCTCGCCTTTCCGTTAACCGATCGTTCCTCCCCCTCTCCTTCACTGCATGATCTGTCATATATGAGAAGCTCTTCGTTTGTTGAGTGCATTTTGTGTCTTTCTGTTACTCCACTCTCCTTCTTTTCAAACTGATCATCAGATGACAGAGCATGCTGAAAACAATCTTCTCAAATGAAATTATTGCAAATATCTTTATTTGCTTTGTATGTGTTTTTCAGTATTTCTGTATGAGATTTGTTTTAAGTGAAATGGATTTGTTTGTTATGGCAGTCGTAATTTTTTTCTTTAAATACGTTTACATATATAACGTAATGATATGAATGCATGCCGTTATTTTGTAATATTTATAAATATTATCCGAGTACGCCCGTGGCACTTGTACTTACACACGGCTCTTTGTGCCCAGGTTAACAATGCAACCGCTCGAGTAATGACAAACAAGAAGGCGGTTAACCCTTATGCAAACGGTAAGTCACACACACAACAGCACGTATAAAAATGCAAATAGTCCTGTTGTCACGCAGATGAAATACAGTTAAAGATATCTCCCAGATGTAATTTTAAAACACACGCTGAAATAGGAAAAGGGAAATAAAATGTTCTTGTGTAGCCATCAGACAGACAGCTAAGTCTCACCAGTAGCGCCCCTGTTCGTCTTTCACTCTAAACTCTTTGCGAAGGCTTCGGTGGCTTGAGCTGGTTTAGAGTAGAAGGAGAGAGCAGGAGCCGTCCTCAGTGGGGGCTGAGTTTGAGTGACAGGCATATTTTATTTGGGCGGAGAGATGCGGCTGTGCTGCATGACTGGGAAAGAGGGGACGTCCTCGTCCCTTCCCAGCGCCCCCTTCAGCTTGACCTTTAACCTCTGTCCAGTCACCTGTGTCTCCTCCAGCCAGAGACGGGTCTGCCGTCGCCCCAGCCCCTCTAGTCCCTTTGCTCCTCCCCAACACACCCCCCCACCCCCCCATTGTGCCACAGCAGGCACGGCGTGCGTAGGGCACAGGGCACAGGGCGGGATAGTGACTATCCTGCCGTCCCGCCCGCTAGCCTGCGCAGCACCACCCCCCCACTGTGCCACAGCAGGCACTGCGTGCGTAGGGCACAGGGCGCGGGCGCAGTGGCAGGGTCTGCCATGTGTGACTATCCTGCCGTCCCGCCCGCTAGCCTGCGCAGCACCACCCCCCCACTGTGCCAGAGCAGGCACGGTAGGCGTAGGGCACAGGGTGGCAGGGTCTGCCGTGTGTGACTAACCTGCCGTCCTGGCCACTAGCCTGCGCCCCCACCCCCCTTTCACGCCACTCTGCACGACGCCTGCAAACTTTTTAAGTGCTGTGAGGAAAGTGAGAAGCATATGCCTTCTTTTTCGTTTTCTCCTCTGTTCTGCTGCTGTACTCTGTCTCTCTCTCTCTCTCTTTCTCTCTTTCTCTTGCCCTCCTCTCCTCTTCTCTCTCTCTCTTTCTCTCTTTCTCTTGCCCTCCTCTCCTCTTCTCCCACTCTCTTTCTCTCTTTCTCTTGCCCTCCTCTCCTCTTCCACTCTCTTTCTCTTTTTCTCTCTCTCTTTTGCTCTCTCCATCTCTCTCCTCTCTGCTGAAGCATTGCGAAGTCTGCTATTACGATGCAAACTGGGGCGACCTTTCAGCTACCACTTTATGTCTCAGGGGCTTCTTCCCAAATATCTCATGCCTTTTGCTCGGTCCCTCTCCAACACCCTCCCTCCCTCCCTCCCTCCCCAACGCCATCTCTCTTTCTCTCTCTTTCCATCTCTTTTCATTGTGAAGTCCTCTGTCTTGTACTCCCGGCTCTCTTGCCTTTCTCTCTCTCTCTATCTCTCTCTCTCTCCCTCCCCCTCTCTCTCTCTCCCTCTCTCTGTCTCTCTCTCTCTCTCTATCTCTCTATCTCTCTCTCCCTCCCTCCCTCTCTCTCTCTCTCTCTCTCTCTCTATCTCTCTCTCTCCTTCCCCCTCTCTCTGTCTCTTCCGCTCTCTCTCTCTCTCTGTGTCTCTCTCTCCTTCCCCCTCTCTCTGTCTCTTCCGCTCTCTCTCTCTCTCTGTCTGTCTCTTTCACTTCCCCTCTCTGTGTTTTTTTTTCTCGCTCCCTCGCTCTGTCTCCCTCTCTCCGACGAGGCTTAAACTGACAGGCCATTTGTAGGAGTTAGAGTTTGAGAGAGATCTGTCAGGCTCTTCTCCTCCTCATCCCAGCGCGCGGTGACAGGCGCTTTGCTCCGGCCTGCCCTCAGCCGGCATCATTAAGCCGGAGCTACTGCACACGGCACACGGCACACGGCACACGGCCCGGCCCTTAGTTAGCCGTGATTTCAACATGGCTAACCCCGCCACATCAGATGGAAATCCCCAGGAATCTGAAAAAAAGGCTGGGCTCAGAGAGGAAGGGCTCGGATCTAACACTTCTTTTGCTTTTTCTGCTTCTTCTTTTTCTTCCACCATCTGTGTGTGTGTGTGTGTGTGTGCGTGTGTGTGCGTGTGCGTGTGCGTGTGCGTGTGCGTGTGCGTGTGTGTGTGTGTGTGCATGTTCTTGCGCATGTGTGTGTGTGTGTGTGTGTCGTGTGTGTGTGTGTCCAGGCTGGAAGCTTAATCCAGTGGTGGGTGCGGTCTACAGTCCAGAATTCTATGCAGGTAAGTGTGAGGTGTCTGATGTATGTCAAACTATTTATCGGCATGCTCATATGTTTCACTGGAAGATCGTTGTGTTTGCCCATTACATGTTTTATCATTTACATAATAGACCTGTCGTTAATTATGTAATTAAGGGACTTTTTCTTGACATTTGCCTAACTGCTTAGGCCAGCTGTGTAGAGCTGTTCACCAGCCGCCGTTCACCAGTCGGGCTAACAGACAGTCAGGCCCCGGGGAACGCAGTGATATTACTCATGCAGGAATATGTGTAGGAAATTCAAATAATTTGCATTAAAAACATTGCTGAAGATCATACAGTTCCTGCGCTGTCTAGCAATAAAGGATTCATCCACAAATACCCTTAGCAACTGACAAATTGTATGCTACAAAAAAAAACCCTAACTAAGCAATGCCACAATCTAAAAATAAATTATTGTACGAAAAAAAGAAACAGGAACCTACTTTCTGGGACAGAAATGGGGGTGTAAAGAAAGCGTGCGATAAAGGAATGGCTAATTAAAGGCTATTTTAAAGGAGGTTATCATTAAACAGAGTAGCGTAGTGGGGCTGGGGAGGCGCATTATGAAGTGACCTCAATCTCCGGGCCCCCCAGAGGACCTGCTGGCTGTGGCTCTGACGACCGGCGTCCTGGCAAACAGAGACTGATTATTCCAATCATCCAAAGCCCTCTACACACACACACACCTTCATCCAGAGCCCTCCACACACACACCATTATCCAGACCCTCCGCTCCACATACACACACACCATCATCCAGAGCTCTCTACACACACACACACACACACACACCTTCATCCAGAGCCCTCTACACACACACACACACACCTTCATCATCTAGAGCCCGCTACACACACACACACACACCTTCATCCAAAGCCCTCTACACACACACACCCATCATCCAGAGTCCTCTACACACACACCTTCATCCAGAGCCCTCTACACACACACACACACCTTCATCCAGAGCCCTCTACACACACACACACACCTTCATCCAGAGCCCTTTAAACACACACACCTTTATCCAGATCCCTCTACAAACACACAAACACACCTTCATCCAGAGGCCTCTACACACACACACCATTATCCAGACCCTCTGCTCCACATACACACACACACACCATCATCCAGAGGCCTCCACACACACACACACACCATCATCCAGAGGCCTTCGCTCCACACACACACACACCATCATCCAGAGGCCTCTACACACACACACCATCATCCAGAGGCCTCTACACACATACACACACACACACACACACACACACACACCATCATCCAGAGGCCTTAACTCCACACACACACACACCATCATCCAGAGGCCTTCGCTCCACACACACACACACCATCATCCAGACGCCTCTACACACACACACACACACACACCATCATCCAGAGGCCTCTACACACATACACACACACACACCATCATCCAGAGGCCTCTACACACACACACACACACACCATCATGTTGGCATTGGCACAGAAAAGGCACAAAACAAAACATGCTTCCTGTGATCCCTCTCGTGTGTGTGTGTGTGTGTGTGTGTGTGTGTGTGTGTGTGTGTGTGTGTGTGTGTGTGTGTGTGTGTGTTGGGGGGGCATTAGTTTCCTTACATGAGCCTGGGAGCAGAGGGGGATTGTGGGAAGGCAAGAGAGGAGCAACAGCAGAGAAGGAGGGCGGTAGGACAGGAAGAGAAGGGAAAATAACATCCTTTTGGGATGTCTCTTCAACTGTTCTGAGCATCTCCTGGGCTACCCTTCTTGAGCTATCATTACCCACCTTTGCCCACTGTGGTAAAAGTATTGAGATTTTATGATAATGTGGACCTCAGCGGTGGAGGGGAAGGGCTAGAATCCAGCCCTAATTGTCTTCACAAGGGCAGCAGAGGGATGAAATATATTTTGTGAATCAAAATCAATACTTTCAATTTCTCCAGACAGGCATTTTCTTATTTCAGTGCACATTCTGTTAATTACAAAATGGCTCATTATTGATTTGCTTTCGTCTCTGCTATCACGCCTCCAAACGACACACAGCCCATTAGTGAGCGCACGTTTACACTTTTTTTAAAATGCTTTTGTTTTTCCCTTTTTTATAATTAGTGTGTCAGTAATGAGCTGTGATTGTGCTGATGCAGCTTAATGCCTTTGATTATTGTGTTTAGGTAACATTTAAAAATAGATATTGACGAGTTACCACCCCCCCCAAAAGAAACACAAAAACACACACACGCACACACACACGCACACACACACACACAGCACACACACACACACCGCACACACACACACACACCTCGATCAGCATGGAGATCGGGGTTAAAACGCCCGTGTCTGCATTTAAGCGGTCGTGGACACTGTTGGGCGCTGGCACTTGAAAGGCGATAGTAAATCAGGGAATGAATCGGAGATAAGTCGCATATCAGCACATCAGGAGCTGGAGGCTGCTGTGTTGGTGGGGATTCACCCAGCCCTTTGAGTCACACACACCCATACACACAAACACACACTCACACACACACACACACACACATACACACGCACACACACACAATGGAGTGTGGCTGCAGTGCTGATTCGCCCGCGCCTTTGATTCACAATATCGGGGAGGGGTGGGTGGGTATGTGGGTGTGTGATGTGGAGGGTGTGGTAGGGGTGTGTGTGGGTGTCTGATGTGGATGTCAGTGGAGCAGGGGGCTAAGGAGGCGGGGAGGGGGGGGGATTGAGGGGGTTTGAGGGGGGCAGGGGGGGGGTTGAGGGGGGTTGAGGGG
>CM050216.1:36741242-36743742 GCA_027475355.1 Coilia nasus | reverse complement strand
AGAGCTCACACATCTAGCCTGCACTGTTCACAGCTGATACTGTGTGTGGGCGTGTGTGCAAATCCTACACAGAGATGGGGTTCAATATGGGGTAGATGGTGTAGCTGCTATTTGCATGTGAACCGGCAACACTCATATGACTGTATCTTTGTTAAATAAAAAGAGGAGTCACCGGAGCATCTCAGAGAAGGAAAAAACTTTAATTAGAGTGGTGCCAGACTAACGTTTCAACGTTAGCACGTCTTCATCAGAGTCAAAAGGGCAAACCTAGGTAGGAGGTGCTTAAATAGACCTAATAAAGACACCTGAACAGGTGTGTAGGGGCGGTGACCTCAAACCATCTAAGCATACCAATGACGTGGGCTGCACTCTCAAGTAACAGAGACCAAGAAACATTACAAGGTCTAACAGGAAAATGACATGTACATCCAAAACAAATATCAGGACAGTTATACAAGGTAACAAAACAGAGAACATAATGCATCATAAAAACAGTACGAGTCTACAAGAAACAGGAGAGGTTCAATTCCTCATTAAGGCCATTTGGTCCAGAGTGTTCAAAGTAAAAATCCAAAATGCCTCTCTACAAAGAAGTTTCTTAACGATATCGCCACCTCTAGGGGCTATACTAATTCTTTCGATACCCGAGAACTTTAAAGAGGCTGGAGAACCGTGATTGGCTTCTATGTAGTGTCTAGCCATGGCATATGTTGTATTCTTAGTGCGTATTGCCGTTTTATGTTCTGAGATTCTAATTTTCAGTTGCCGTTTTGTCTGACCGATGTATACCAATCCCAGGGGCATTTTAATAAGTAGATAACGTGTGTGCTGTTACAGTTAATAAAAGATCTAATAGGAAACAACTTGCCCGTCCGTGGATGTGAAAACTCTTTACAATTAGTGGAATTCGAACAATGTGCACAATTGCCACACTTGTAGAAACCTACAGGTGGATTAGGAAGCCAAGTGGTAGGGGGCAAGACCTTCATATCCGAGTGAACTAGCCGGTCACGAATGTTGCGGGCACGTCTAAACGTAAATCTAGGTGGTTCCGCACAGATGTCTTTCAAACAGGAGTCACTCTGAAGAATATGCCAGTGCTTATTGATAATCTGTTTAATCCCGCCTGCTATAGGCGAATAACGTGGAAAAACAGAGCCTAGAGTTAGATAACGTCGAAACGTTAGTCTGGCACCACTCTAATTAAAGTTTTTTCCTTCTCTGAGATGCTCCGGTGACTCTTCTTTTTATTCAGAATTTAGTCCTTTCCCGTGACGCACCAGACTGTTAGGAACAGGAGCATGGAGGATACTTCACTTTTTTTATGCGACTGTATCTTTCTTCTTTGTGTGTGTGTGTGTGTATGTGTGTGTGTGTGTGTGTGTGTGTGTGTGTGTGTGTGTGTATTTGTGTTCCAGCGCTGTATACCAGCACACTCATATGACTATATCTTTGTTCTTCTTTGTGTGTGTGTGTTTGTGTTGCAGCGTTGTATACCAGGACGGCTTTTATGGTGCAGATATTTATGTAAGTATTACCTCATCTGTTTTTATATTCAAACCTTCTCTCAAGCCTGTCTTTATTGTAAGTTTATTTATTTAAAAATGAGCACAATTTCACTATGTATAGCACTTCACATTTAGCACATTATCACTTTATAGTCAAAAAATATTTCAATACAGCCCAAATATTTCTGCTGGTAACCCTAAAATGTTCTACCTGAGCTGCTTGTGGCTGTGACTGTGGCGCGGCTTGAGCACTGAGCTGCTCTTTTACAGATCTGAGGCACTGTGGTGCTGTGGTACTGATCCAGAGACAGATGAAGCATACAGTAGTGCTGCTGTGGTACTGATCCAGAGACAGCTGAAGCATAGTGCTGCTGTGGTACTGATCCAGAGACAGATGAAGCATACAGTAGTGCTGCTGTGGTGCTGATCCAGAGACAGCTGAAGCATAGTGCTGCTGTGGTGCTAATCCAGAGACAGCTGAAGCATAGTGCTGCTGTGGTACTGATCCAGAGACAGCTGAAGCATACAGTAGTGCTGCTGTGGTACTGATCCAGAGACAGCTGAAGCATACAGTAGTGCTGCTGTGGTACTGATCAGAGACAGCTGAAGCATGGTGCTGCTGTGGTACTGATCCAGAGACAGCTGAAGCATAGTGCTGCTGTGGTGCTAATCCAGAGACAGCTGAAGCATAGTGCTGCTGTGGTACTGATCCAGAGACAGCTGAAGCATAGTGCTGCTGTGGTACTGATCCAGAGACAGCTGAAGCATACAGTAGTGCTGCTGTGGTACTGATCCAGAGACAGCTGAAGCATGGTGCTGCTGTGGTACTGATCCAGAGACAGCTGAAGCATGGTGCTGCTGTGGTACTGATCCAGAGACAGCTGAAGCATGGTGCTGCTGTGGTACTGATCCAGAGACAGCTGAAGCATGGTGCTGCTGTGGTACTGAGCTGGCCTTATAGAGAAGCATATTGGTATTGAGCTGGGCTTAGA
>CM050216.1:36711242-36733742 GCA_027475355.1 Coilia nasus | reverse complement strand
ACACATACACACACAGTCCACTGCCCTCACTTCACACACACACACACACACACACACACACACACATGCACACACGAACACACACACACACACATACACACACAGTCCACTGCCCTCACTTCACACACACACACACACACACACACACACACACACACACACATGCACACACGAACACACACACATACACACACAGTCCACTGCCCTCACTTCACACACACACACACACACACACACACACACACACACACACACATGCACACACACACACACACACACACACACACAGTCCACTGCCCTCACTTCACACACACACACACACACACACACACACACACACACACACACATGCACACACGAACACACACACACACATACACACACACATACACACACAGTCCACTGCCCTCACTTCACACACACACACACACATGCACACACGAACACACACACACACACATACACACACAGTCCACTGTTCTCACTTCACAGACACACACATATACACACACGAACACACACTCACACAAACACACTCACACACAGTCCACTGCCCACCATCGCATGACAGGACCCCACTGGGCTTCTGAGCTCCCTCTCTTCTACTGGCCAAGAGCACACTAACACACACAAATCATACGCGCACACCTATACATAGTGATGTTACACACACACATACACACGACACACAAAACACTACAAAACACAGACAGTCACACACTTTTACATACTGTAACATGCAGGCCAACACACACACACACACACAGATATATATACATATATATACACACACACAGATTCATGCAATATGTGCCGACACAAACAAACACACATGCACATGCAGATCCAGTTTGCACGCCCACTGTCATACACACACACACACACACACACACACACACACACACACACACACACACACACACACACACACACTCACACACACACTACAAACACAAGCACAGGCATATAAACATAGCAAAACACACACACACACACACACACACACACACACACATCTTGGAGGTCAATCCTTCCTTCAGTGGCAGTCAGTGTCGGGCAGAAAAGGCCATTCTGATTTATTAGTCTAATTCCCTTCTCCTCCAGTGCGGATGGGGAGTATCCTGGGCCGCGCGCTGTAATTGGCAAATTAAATCAAATGAGATGTCAGCGCAAATGTAATGGCTGAAGCAGCAGCCTGCCGGAATGGCCGCCGCCACAGTAGCTGCAGAATTAACTAAGATGGGGGGGGGGGGGGGCTTGATAGGGGGGGGGGGGGGTGGCAGGGTGGGGGGGAAGACTTGCTAGTCCTCAGAGATGTACTTAGACAGAGATGTACTAAGACAGAGATGTACTAACACAGAGATGTACTTAGACAGAGATGTACTAAGAGATGTACAGTACTAACACAGAGATGTACTTAGACAGAGATGTACTAAGAGATGCACTAAGACAGAGATGTACTAAGAGATGCACTAAGCTAAGACAGAGATGTACTTAGAGAGGAGGAGACAGGACATGCTAGTCCTCAAAGATGCACTAAGACAGAGATGTACTAAGAGATGCACTAAGACAGAGATTGTACTAACACAGAGATGTACTTAGACAGGAGGAGAAAGGACATGCTAGTCCACAAAGATGCACTAAGACAGAGATGTACTTAGAGATGCACTAAGAGATGCACTAAGACAGAGATGTACTTAGACAGGAGGAGAAAGGACATGCTAGTCCTCAAAGAAGCACTAAGGCAGAGATGCACTGAGGCAGAGATACACTAAGACAGAGATGTACTATGACATAGATGTACTAAGAGATGTACTAAGACAGAGATGTACTATGACATAGATGTACTAAGAGATGTACTAAGACAGAGATGTACTATGACATAGATGTACTAAGAGATGTACTAAGACAGAGATGTCCTAAGACAGAGCTGTACTATGACATAGATGTACTAAGAGATGTACTAAGACAGAGATGTACTATGACATAGATGTACTAAGAGATGTACTAAGACAGAGATGTCCTAAAGACAGAGCTGTACTAATACAGAGATGTACTAAGACAGGAGGAGACTGGGGCTGAGGCGAGGGCTTGCTAGTCCTCAGAGATGTGCTACGACAGGAGGAGATGGACGAGGGGGGCTGGCAGGATGGAGCGGGGTGATGGGGGTTTTTGGGGGGGGGGGGGGTGTACTAAGACAGGAGGAGACAGACGACAGGAAAATATCTCCTCCACACAAGCACTGTTTCTGTTCATTTTCTTTCCACCCCCCCCTCACTGTTTCTTCCACCCCCCCACACCCCTCACACAAGCACTGTTTCTCCTCTCTCCTTCTCCCCCCCCACCCCCCTCCCTACCCCACCGCCTCTCTCCTCTCTAATATTATTGGAGTTTTGTGTTTTTAGGTTTGATAAGTGCGCATCACTCAATTTCATTTTTTCTCATATCTTTTCTTTTCCCCCTCTCTTTCTCTTGAACCCACACTCCACCCACATTAAACACTGCCTGCAGAGCCAGCCCCACCCCCATACACCCTCATAAGCCCCCATACACCCTCATACCCCCATACACACCTATACACCCCATACACCCCCATATACCCCCATACACCCCCATATACCCCCACACACCCCATACACCCCTATACACCCCTACACCCTATACACCCCTATACACCTCCATACACCCCCATATACCCACACACACCCCTATACACCCCCATACCCCCATACCCCCCCATACACCCCCATACACCCCCATACGCCCCTATACCCCCCTATACACTCCTATACACCCCTATACACTCCTATACCCCCCTATACACCCCCATACCCCCCTATACCCTCCTATACACCCCCATAAACCCCGGTACACCCCCATACACCCCTATACACTCCCCTACCCTCACACCCCCCAATACCCCCCTATACACCCCTGTGCACCCCCATACACCCCTATACACTCCTATACACTCCCCTACCTCCACACCCCCCTATACACACCTATACACCCCATACACCCCTATACACCCCCATATACACCCCCATACCCCACTATACACTGCTATACACCCCATACATGCCCATACACCCCCATACCCCCCTATACGCCCCATACCCCCCTATACACCCCCATACCCCCCTATACACTCCTATACACCCCTATACACCCCCATACACCCCTATACCCCCCTATACACCCCCATACCCCCCTATACACTCCTATACACCCCCATATACACCCCATATACACTCCTATACACCTCTATACCCCCCTATACACCCCCATACACCCCTATACACCACCATACACCCCTATACACTTTACAGCCCCATACACCCCTATACCCCCCTATACACTCCTATACACCCCTATACACCGCTATACACCCCTATACACCCCCATACACCCCACACACCACTTTACACCCCCATACCCCCCTATGCACCCCCATATCCCCCTATACACCCCTATACACCCCCATACACCCCACACACCACTTTACACCCCCATACCCCCCTATGCACCCCCATACCCCCCTATACCCCCCTATACACCCCTATACACCCCTATACCCCCTATACACCCCCCTATACACCCCCATACCCCCCTATACAGCCCCATACACCCCCATACACCCCTATACACCCCCACACACCACTTTACACCCCCATACCCCCTTATACACCCCATACACCCCTATACACCCCCATACACCACTTTACACCCCCATACCCCCCTATACACCCCTATACACCCCATACCCCCCTATACACCCCTATACACCCCCGTACCCCCCTATACACCCCCATACCCCCTATACCCCCCTATACACCCCATACACCCCCAGCCCCTATACCCCCCTATACACCCCATACACCCCCATACCCCCCTATACACCCCTATACACCCCCATACCCCCCTATACACCCCCATACCCCCCCATACCCCCCAATACACCCCCATACCCCCCTATACACTTCACAGCCCCATACTCCCCATACCCCCTATACACCCCCATACACCCCTATACCCCCCTATACACTCCTATACACCCCTATACACTTCTATACACCCCCATACACCCCCAGCACAGTGTAGCAGGAGTAGCAGTGGCAAAAGAAAGCATGACAAAGAGCTTAGCCACCCGCTAATGACGCTTCATGGTGAGGTCCTCTGTCCCCAAGCATGCAATTACAGCTACTGTGGAGGACACACACATATACACACACATGCATGCACACACACACACACACACACACACAAACACATATATACACATACACACACACATAAACACATATACACAAACATTCACACACATGCGTGCGTACACACACAAACATCTACACACACATACACACACACATGCGCGCGCACTCATAAACACGTATACACACATACATGCACATGCACACACACACATGCACACACACACACATAAACACGTACATACACACACATGCATAGTACACACACACAAACACAAACACACGTATGCACACAAGCATGCACAAACATGTTCACACAAACACACACACACAAAAGCACACACATTCCCAGAGACACAGAGATGGTGGAGCAGCCGTAGTCATTATTAGCGTACACATTACCAGTCTGTGGGTCTCTCCCCACCTGCATGCCACCTGACAGGGGCCCTGACCATGAGGTCTATGGAATGATGGTGAATGGCGCTTCATGTGATCGTTAGCAGTCTGCCTAATGTGCTGTTGAGTACGCGTAGGAGGAGAGCGGGCCTTGCTCATAAAGTGTCTTAAGATGTATGGTCACTGGTCTGGGCTGCTAGCATCCTCCAAGATACAGTGTTTACAGCAAATACTGTAAATGTTAATGTCATGGTAAAATGGTGTAAATGTTAATACAAATCTAATGTAAATCTATTCCAATGTTAATGGATGTAGCGATGGTTGTGGCACAGTGGCGGTTCTGAAACACAGCACTGCCCATATTCTGCTGACTGGGAGACTAGTTGCATACTGAAATCAAGTAGTGATTTTTGGCCTGTGAGCTCATCATGCCCAAGAACTCAAAAGGTCAGCATGTTGTACTCTAATCAATAAGAGAGTTTTCATTCTGGGTGCCAACATCTTCTCTTCTTTATGAATATGAAACATCAGTCATGTTTTACCCCTACTCTGATACCTAGATGATTTTGGATGTAACAACAGTTCCGATCTTCATATTTTTAACCATGCACTAACAATGTAGCACCACAGATCTCAGATCAGACACAACGTCTCTTAAGACACTTTATTGGTTTGGGTTGGAAGGGAAAGTGAAGCTGTCTTGTGTTTTGAATTTTGATTTTGTTTAAATTTGAACCCTTCCCCAGTAAGCATGTGTTCCCATGTTTGCCACCTGGACATAGTAACACAGAATGTGAAGCCTCTGTCTTACACAGTATTTTGACAGGTCCGGCGGGATCACTGAAAACAATCAATACATTTACTGAACGATATTGATTACATCATCATAGCTGACAGAATAGACGTGTACCTGTATCGACAGACAGAGGTCACACTCTGCTGCGGACATACTCTTCCCTCGTGGCTCCTGACCTTGGCATTGTAGCACTGCTGCTTGTCACATTACACCACTGCAGGTAAAAGGCTTAGATGCCATCAACGACCCGGCGTTAGCAGCCATCTTTACCAAATGAACCCATGATTTTAGTGTCAGCGCAGCAAAGCACTCTAATAGACAGCATTAACTGAGCCTTGGAGCAGAATAAGCAGCTGCCACTCTACCTTTCTCTCTCTCTCTCTCTCTCTCTCTCTCTCTCTCTCTCTTTCTCTCTCTCTCTCTCTCTCTGTCATTCTTTCTCACACTCTCTCTCTCTGTGATTCTTTCTCTCTCTCTGTCATTCTTTCTCACTCTCTCTCTGTCTCTCTCTTTCTTTGTCTCTCTATCTCTATTTCTCCCTCTCTCCCTCTATTTCTCTCTTTCACTGTCTCTTTCTATCTCTCTCTCTCTCTCAGTCACTCTTCTTATGCTGTGCTTGAGATGTGTCATTTCCTTTGTCTGACCGAAACACAAGCGTGCGTTTGAGTGACACCGTGCCGCATTAGCCGAGTAAGCTCCGCCCCTAATAACGGTCTGCCCGCACGGCTCCTACCTGCTCGCTCGCTTGCATCCGCCACACAGCTCTTATTTACAACAGATCTGAATTACCACCACACAGCTCTTATTTACAACAGATCTGAATTACCGCCACACTCCTCTTATTTACAACAGATCTGAATTACCACCACACAGCTCTTATTTACAACACATCTGAATTACCACCACACAGCTCTTATTTACAACAGATCTGAATTACCGCCACACTCCTCTTATTTACAACAGATCTGAATTACCACCACACAGCTCTTATTTACAACAGATCTGAATTACCACCACACAGCTCTTATTTACAACACATCTGAATTACCGCCACACTCCTCTTATTTACAACAGATCTGAATTACCACCACACAGCTCTTATTTACAACAGATCTGAATTACCGCCACACAGCTCTTATTTACAACACATCTGAATTACCGCCGCACTGCTCTTATTTAGAACCGATCTGAATTACCGCAGACCTGCTAATCCTTTGAAGAAATGCAGATTTCAGAAGCCATAAAAATAAATTCCGGTAAGATTAGTTTGTGCATAATTGCAGGCTTATAACAAAGAGGGAAACAAATTGGTATTGTGAAGTCATGCATTTTTGAAAAGTTTTTTCCCACTGTCTTGTATTAAAATAATAGAATTATTAATAGCGTATGAATAATTTGTATGAAATTAGTCTGTATAAGTGGTTATATAACTTCATGAAAGTTTTAGCGGGTGGTTGGGTTGTTAGAAATGTATTATTCATTTTTGAAGGTAACTGTTTTGAGAGGCTATACTGAAGATTTAGCCCGAGACTGAAAATTATTTAGTGCCTGGTGTGTCAGCTCCGTGCATAGTCAAAATTCCTGCTAATCATTACAGATTCTTTAAAAATGGCAAAGTCGACTGCCCACTAATTAGGATTCGGACTCTTGGGCTGTGGAGAGCACTTGGCGTACTTCGCTGTCCCCATTAAGGATAGAGTGATAGAGGGGTAGAGTGATACAGTGATAGAGGGGTAGAGTGATGCAGTGATAGAGTGATGCAGTGGTAGAGTGATAGAGGGGTAGAGTGAGACAGTGATAGAGGGGTAGAGTGATACAGTGGTAGAGTGATAGAGGGGTAGAGTGATACAGTGGTAGAGTGATAGAGGGGTAGAGTGATACCGTGATAGAGGGGTAGAGTGATGCAGTGGTAGAGTGATAGAGGGGTAGAGTGATACAGTGGAAGAGTGATAGAGGGGTAGAGTGATACAGTGGTAGAGGGGTAGTGTGATAGACTGATACAGTGGAAGAGTGATAGAGTGATAGACTGATACAGTGATACAGCGATACAGCGGTAGAGTCATGGAGGGGTAGAGTGGTGGAGTGGTAGAATGGTGGAGTGACAGAGTGATAGAGTGGTACAGTGGTAGAGTGATAGAGTGGCAGAGTGATAGAGTGATACAGTGATACAGTGGTAGAGGGGTAGAGTGATACAGTGGTAGAGGGGTAGAGTGGTAGACTGATACAGTGGTAAAGTGATACAGTGGTAGAGTGGTAGAGTGGCAGAGTGATAGAGTGATACAGTGGCAGAGTGGTAGAGGGGTAGGGTGATAGAGTGATAGAGCGATAGAGTGGTAGAGTGATACAGTGGTAGAGGGGTAGAGTGGTAGACTGATACAGTGGTAGAGGGGTAGACTGGTAGACTGATACAGTGGTAAAGTGATACAGTGGTAGAGTGGTAGAGTGGCAGAGTGATAGAGTGATACAGTGGCAGAGTGGTAGAGGGGTAGGGTGATAGAGTGATAGAGCGATAGAGTGGTAGAGTGATACAGTGGTAGAGGGGTAGAGTGGTAGACTGATACAGTGGTAGAGGGGTAGACTGGTAGACTGATACAGTGGTAAAGTGATACAGTGGTAGAGTGGTAGAGTGGCAGAGTGATAGAGTGATACAGTGGTAGAGTGGCAGAGTGATAGAGTGATAGAGTGATACAGTGGTAGAGTGGCAGAGTGATAGAGGGGTAGAGGGGTAGGGTGATAGAGTGATAGAGTGGTAGAGTGATACAGTGGTAGAGGGGTAGAGTGGTAGAGTGATACAGTGGTAAAGTGATAGAGTGGTAGAGTGATAGAGTGGTAGAGTGATACAGTGGTAGAGGGGTAGAGTGGTAGAGTGATACAGTGGTAAAGTGATAGAGTGGTAGAGTGATAGAGTGGTAGAGTGGCAGAGTGATTCAGTAGTAGAGTGGTAGAGTGGGGGCGCCAGAGCCTCTTAGAGTAGCACAGCTGAGCGCCGCATGGCATTAGGGAGGATACCAGAGGTGACCCACCCCAACAGTGTCCATTAGGTGCCCAGCATTATAGATGCCAGCACACAGCCAGCAAGCTCCCACTGGGCACCCCTTTCTTTCTCTCACACACACACACACACACACACACACACACACACACACACACACCCCACACACAGCACTGACCGGTAGTGGAGGGTCAGTCCTCTGGCAGGACCATCTGCTGAGGCGGGCTGGACGGATCTGGAGCAGGAAAAAATACCTGCAGCTTTGCTGAGCTCTCACACACACTGAGCTCTCACACACACTGAGCTCTCACACGCACTGAGCTATCACACTCACCCACCTCCTCACACTCACTCACCTCCTCACACTCACTTACAGTCACTCAGCTATCACACACACACCTCCTCACACCCACTCACCTCATCACACTCACTCACCTCCTCACACTCACTTACAGTCACTCAGCTATCACACACACACCTCCTCACACCACTCACCTCTCACACTCACTCACACTCACCCACCTCCTCACACTCACCCACCTCTCACACACGCACCTCCTCACACTCACTCACCTCCCCACACTCACTTACACTCACTCACCTCCTCACACACACTCACCCCCTCACACACTCACCCCCTCACACACACTCACCTCCCCACACCCACTCACCTCCTCACACACACTCACCTGCCCACACTCACACACCTCCCCACACACACTCACCTGCCCACACACACCTCCTCACCTCCCCACACTCACACACCTCCTCACCTCCCCACACTCACTCACCTCCTCACACTCACTCAGCCCCACCCACCTCCTCACACTACCTCACCTCCCCACACACACTCACCTCCTCACACTCACCTCCTCACACACACTCAGCTCTCACACTCACTCACCTCCTCACACTCACTCACCTCCTCACACTCACTCACCTCCTCACACTCACTCACCTTCTCACACTCACTCAGCTCCTCACACGCTTTGCGAAGGGGACACTAGTACTGGGAGGCTTCATGTGGCAGAAGGTTGACCTCCACTGCAGTTCCTCTCTCTCTCTCTCCCTCTTTCTTTCTTTCTCTCTCTCTCTCAGTCTATCCCTCTCTGCCTCCCTCTCTCTCTGTGTTAGTCAGAGTGCTCCTCTCGTCCATCTGGACTGCTACAGGGCCAGGGACAGATGGAGGAGCACCAGGCGGAAGTCCCGGAAACACAACTCCTCAGCCCAACATGCACAGACATGGCCCCATGCACACACACACATGCACACACACACATGCACACACACACACACACACACACACACACATGCAAGCACACACTTACACACACGCGCACACACACACATGCAAGCACACACTTACACACACGCACACACACACACATGCACACACTTACACACACATGCAAACACACACGCACACTCACAAACACACACATATGCAAATTCAGCAACACGCACACAAACTGAAAGCACACTATTTGGACTGCTTTTAAAACTCCCAGTGTCTGCTTTTAAAAACTTTCCTAAACCCAGGCACACAGACATATGACACATGCTGCATACACTCTGTGCCTGGTCGTGGGGGGGGGGGGGGGCATGAGCCCTGGTCGTGGGGGGGCATGAGCCCTGGTCGTGGGGGGGGGTGTGAGCCCTGGTGGTGAGAGGGACATGAGCTCTGATCTTGGGGGGAGGGGGGGTTCATGCTGGGCTGCGTGCATGTAAAGTTAAGGATGCAGCCTTCTGCTCCCTGCACCAGAAGAGCTTAGAGTAGCCGGCTAGCCATCGGGGTAAAAGACCAGCTCTCCCTGTGACAAAGTCTGTAGGGGGTGGGGGTGGGGGTGGGGGGCGAGGGCATTTCCTGTTGAATGACCACATCAGTCCAGTCACTGCTGTTTTCTAGTGTATTTATCTACTTATTTAACACAGACATAATGTCAGATTTATAAGCAGATTTAAACAGTTTCGAAGGACTTGAGTGTTGTGAGGTTGTTAATTCGTTCTTACGTGATTTCTGAAGCTAAGCTTGTGCTTTTCATTGCCGTAAGCGCATCTTAGACACTGATCTCACCTCAACAGGAACCAGTAATCGCACCACATCACTCTGCTAACATGTAAAGCTGACCTCCATCTATATATAAACTGTACCATAACCACAACGTCGGCATTTCAAGATGTATACACGAACATAGCTGTTGGTAGATCTTGATTCAAGAAATATATTTCATATATGCTGTGATATATTGATTGTAATGTCATTTGGCTTTGTGTTTTTTGATTAAAAAACATGACATTTCAATCACATTAGATGTGTCCATAAAGTGCATGCCATTGTAGTTCTTTTGACAAGTACGCATACTACTGTATATATAACAGTGTGATCCGAGCGTGTGTGTGTGTGCGCCCTACACCTGTGTGTTTCCAGTCAACATTGTGTGTAGTGTGTATGCCGTAGGCACTGTATCTGCAGTCAGTGGCACTATGTGTGTGTGGTGCACTGACGGGAGTATAACTGCACCCTAAGATGCATGGAAAATGACATTGCATGAGTGCATTCTGTCTACCTCCTTAGAATAGATGTGTTGCGGGGGTCAATACTGTCATGTTGAATTGGAGACTGTGTTGCCAAACAAGCTGCCACCTAATGTAATTAAGAGGGCCGATTCAATCTGAGTGCTTTGTGGGAATGAATGATTCATTAAGTTATTAAATATAGCTGCAAGCTGCAATTAAGCACACTGGGAGTTGGGGGGGGGGGGGGCTCTTATATGGCTGACAACCTATGCCTCCAATTAGACGCAAGATCAGGCCATGACATGCCATTTATCAGACCTGTGCAGCCAGTCACCGAGCCCTGAAAGAATGGTGTGGAATAACGCAATGTGGAAGTGTAGAATGGTGTGGAATAACGCAATGGGGAAGTGTAGAATGGTGTGGAATAACGCAATGGGTAAGTGTACAATAGTGTGGAATAACGCAATGGAGAAGTGTAGAATGGTGTGGAATAACGCAATGGAGAAGTGTAGAATGGTTTAGATTAACGCAATGGGGAAGTGTAGAATGGTGTGGAATAACGCAATGGAGAAGTGTAGAATGGTGTGGAATAACGCAATGGGGAAGTGTAGAATGGTGTGGAATAACGCAATGGAGAAGTGTAGAATGGTGTGGAATAACGCAATGGAGAAGTGTAGAATGGTGTGGAATAACGCAATGGGTAAGTGTAGAATGGTGTGGAATAACGCAATGGAGAAGTGTAGAATGGTGTGGAATAACGCAATGGGTAAGTGTACAATAGTGTGGAATAACGCAATGGAGAAGTGTAGAATGGTGTGGAATAACGCAATGGGTAAGTGTAGAATAGTGTGGAATAACACAATGGGGAAGTGTAGAATGGTTTAGAATAACGCAATGGGGGACGTGTAGTTTGTTTCCCCAGCAGCTGTTGTAAGCACTTCCCTCACATAGAAACTATCAGACACATATGCCACAGGAGCAGATCTCACAAAGAAATTAGGTTACACTTTATTTTACTGTTCCTGTTGCATCAATTAGGTACAGTGTAGTGTGTAGTGTATCTACTTACATTGTACTATAGGGTTAGGGTTAGTGTTCGGTATGTACACTGTAAGTACGTAACATTACATGCTGTTACATGTAGGTACACTTAAAAAGGAATCGAAAAATAAAGTGTTAGCAGAAATTGTGTAGTTGTTATTCCTCTGAAAAGTACTGAGCGGCAAGTAGTAGCAGTAATTAGGAGTAGCAAATCAAATATAACTGTTATCTGTTTACCAAGACAGTCGTAATCAAAATCCACTGTACATTTGTTAAGAAAAGCCTTTGTTAAGAAAAGCTGGCTGGCATAAGTAGCAACATGTCAAATATGCTGTGGATAAAATTAAGAAGCATCTGAAGTAGCTCTTGGTTGATGTAGTTCGCACTTCTTTGTGCTTGTAGGGTATTTAAGGGGAGGTACGCCACTGATTTCTCTTCACTGTAATGAATATATATACATATATATTCTCCATTTCACCCCTAGAGAATCACTACATTTTTACATTTAATAGGCTTCGAATAGGTCTATTATATGCCTGTTTAGTGCCATTCCTGAAGTGGTCACAGTCGGACATAGCATAGCATAGCATGCATGCATTCTGCACACATAACGGATATTTATTCAGGTTTTCATGTCCCACAAGATGGAACACAGGGGGACTTCCAGCTGAACCCTGAACCCTGGCTTGAGAGCAGCTAGTTGCCATTGAATCGGCCCATAGCACGATGGCTTGAGAGCAGCTAGTTGCCATTGAATCGGCCCATAGCACGATGGCTTGAGAGCAGCTAGTTCCCATTGAATCGGCCCATAGCGCAATAGCGCAATGGCTTGAGAGCAGCTAGTTCCTATTGAATCGGCCTATAGTCAGTGAGATAAACAAGCTTACTACCAGTGTGTGCTCTGCACTGTGCATTTCTTTTGTTTTTTTTCTATCATTTGTGACTTATTATTAGTTTGATGTTTCGTTATTTTTTATTCTTTTTGTTGTATCTCTTATTTCTCATCCTACTCTCCTTCTACTCTGTCTTAATCTAAAGTCTGTCTCTCTTTCTCTCTCTCTCTCTCTCTCTCTCTCTCTCTCTCTCTCTCTCTCTCTCTCTCTCTCTCTCTCTCTCTCTCTCTTTCTCTTTCTCTTTCATTCTCATGGCCATGTCTTT
Organism: Coilia nasus; assembly: GCA_027475355.1. NCBI lineage: Eukaryota > Metazoa > Chordata > Actinopteri > Clupeiformes > Engraulidae > Coilia > Coilia nasus. The sequence goes on along the minus strand of CM050216.1, from coordinate 36,720,631 downwards.
AACCAGCATGGGAATGCACCTCATTCAGCCCAGCCCTTGTCGTCCGTGTGAGTTTGCACTTGGAGCTGCGTTCTGTTGCCTGTGAACTGAAACCCCATCCAGCACCACAAACACCACCCCCCTCCTCTCCCTTCACCCCCCCCCCCCCTCCCCCTGCCCACCCCCCCTTCCCCTCATCCAGCAGCCAGTCAGCAAGCGGTATTGTGAATTTTATCTTCTCTTGCAGAAATCATTTCGTCTTCGTTGCAGCAGATGAAATTTCTTGTAACACCTCTTCAGGTAAAATAAATATGAACAAAAAAAAAAGAACTGAATAAACTGAATCACCGTTATTGATGCCCCCTCTCAAAGGGGGCGACACATAATTATATACATACATACAGATATATATATACACATACATACATCTCCTTTCTTTATCATTATGATTATTACTCTTATTGTTGTGCACAAGATAGCTGGCGCCTGTGTAGCACTGCTGAGTCTTTGTTTAACGCCCCGGATAAATGGCCCTTACTTTCTTCTCTTCTCTTGCGTTCATGAATGCTTTTAAACTACAGTATTGTAATGCTTTTAAACTACAGTATTGTAATGCTTTTAAAACTACAGTATTGTTGGAGTACATGCATGAGGACAGCTGGCAGGCATTGCACTCATCCTCTCATTGTTCCTTCTTCTTCTTCTGTTGTTGTTTTGTTTTTTGTCCTCCTCCTATCTCCGGCATGGCTTGGAAGGGGCATGCGTTCCTGACAGAGAAAGATAAATCCACTGACACACGCTTGGAACCCGTCTGATTTTTCTGTCCCTGTGTTTGTCTATTTGTCTGTTTGTCTGTTTGTGTCTCGTTGTGTACATCCCCTCATTGTTCATTTTGATCGAGACGGTCGGTCCTCCTCTCTCTTCATTTTTTTGGTTTCTTTGTTCATTTTGGCATCTTCATTGGATTAGTTTTTTTTTTTTTTTTTTTTTTGGTGTGAACGTATGGGTGTGCGTATACACAGTGAATGTATATGTGTGTGGGTGTATGTTGGTATGTGAGTATGCTGTGGTGATTGGGTGTGTGATGTTTTGCACAATGGCTGTAGATGGCTAGATCTTTGGAATGACTTCAGTTGTGAATGTGATTTGTGATTTGCCTCTGCCACTGCATATAGAGCAGAGAAAATGGACCTGTCTATCTGCCTATTGATTTTGTGACAGATCCCTTTTAAGAGTAAAGATGAATATGCTAAACAGATTGTGGTTGGAGCCAAAGGCCCTTTCTTGCAGACATTAGCCTTGTCTTTGTAAAATACGATGGGGAATCTGTGCTTTGCTTGGCTGTTTCAGCATAATCCAGTCAGGACTAATAAGCGAGCCTTACTGCAGGGCCAGAGCTGGGATGTGATAGCGCAGTACGCACTACGCTCACGAATAACACAAACGCCCAACTATGCGTGCGCTTGAGAAATCCGCCACAGGTCACAAAAGTCTCACGGCTTCCTCAAAAGTAGCCAATGAAAGCGTAAAGCCTCTCAGGGACCGTTCATAGCCAGCGCAAATCCCCACCGACCCTGCACACACACCCTGCACACACACCGACACCATACACACACTGATCCTGCACACACACGGACCCTGCACACACACCGACGCCATACACACACTGATCCTGCACACACACCGACCCTGCACACACAACGACCCTGCACACACTATAACCCTGCACACACACCGACGCCGTACACACACCAGCCCTGCACACACACCAACCCCGCACACACACCGACGCCATACACACAACGACCCTGCACACACTATAACCCTGCACACGCACCGACGCCGTACACACACACCAACCCCGCACACACAGACATAGAGCATAACGAGCAGGCAGCCTCACGTAGTCTCTCCCTACACATGCGGGGGTGTTAATCACGGCGTAGCTCTCCCTACACATGCGGGGGTGTTAATCACGGCGTAGCTCCCCCTACACATGCGGGGGTGTTAATCACGGCGTAGCTCTCCCTACACATGCAAGGGTGTTAATCGAATAGAAGAAGAGAGCGCTTGATCATTACCAAACACAGGTCAGACTATTCTTGGAATAAAAACCATTCCTCTTTGTGGAATTGTGGAGATTATCTTGACGGAAGTGACAAAGGTTATGCCCCTGGGAGGAGCCATGCATGTAAATGCTGAGAATGATCTCACTAACACAGCCTCACTGAACTGGTCTTCGTGGACTTAAAATACTTATTTAGCAAAAAATAAGGCGATAAGGAAAAAGTAAAAACAAAAAGACCTTATGATAAATCTATCTAATGGGTTGTCACATGTTCTCACTCTTAAATACGTTTATCAGGGTCTTTAACAATGCAGCAGGTCTAAAGTCTAGTAAAACCACCTACCAAATAAAAAAAAATTCCCATGGACTTACAGGTCTGATAAGGGTACAGAAAAAGCTCGAAACCCAAGCGAATAATTTCCATTCACTTCCTCAAGAATTTAAAACGTCTCGTCAGGCTCCTTGTCAATCTCAGGTCTGGTTAAGTGTATACAGTGCGTAGTTAACATCACTGAATAATACAGAATTCTGGCAGGGCAATGAAATAAGGAGACAGACAAACTGTACAGTGCATCACAATGCCCAAAACTCTTCTGCGGCGGATTAACCCCTTAATCGCGACGGGGGCGGGGGGGAATAAATATGCAAATCATTTCATTTATAGGCTGTGCTCCTGCTTTCTGATTGGCTCTAATCTGGTCCAAAAACACCATGCATGCATAACAAGTCTCGGAGAAGCAGATAAACCGGGTTATTTCCCCGCTCGGCCTTCTGGGAGCCAGGAGCTCGCAGCTGTCTGTCCGTCGGTCAGTCGGTCGGTCGGTCGGTCGGTCGGTCGGTCAGTCAGTCGGTCGGTCGGGGAGTTTGAGAACCCCGTAGACCCAGACAGGTGATGAGACAAGTCTCTCGTCAGAACAGGACCACACACCCATTGCTCTCTCGACAGCTGAGACATCCGCCTTTGTAAGAACGAGAGGTGCCAGAACGCATTTATCAAAATAGGGGAGTACTGTAGGTGAATAGGGAGATTTGTGCAGTACAGGGCAGGACCTATTTGCATGCAGCTCCTCAAAGAGAGGGCATACCTTTACCAGCATCTATAAGGTCCCCTTGTCCTCATATTTGTGTTCCTTGAGTCTGTTCTTACTTTACTATGTCTGCTGTGGTATATGCTTTTTTGTGGTACTGACTATTCCCATGAATTGTGTTCAGTAAAGTTTCTAATTGAAGGGTTATTTTGTGCAAGAGTTATCACGTAGCACCCAAACAAATTCATTCTGACTAATCCTGACCCCCCATTCACACCCACAGATATCTTTCGTCACAAGTGAGAGCAAATTATAACATGCCAGTATATCACATGTGATTCCTGCATTGCTCAATGCTCCCATATGCACAAACTTGGAGGAATACTCATCAGTAATTATGGACATTACTAGAGCAAGCAGTAACCTTTCCATGTCCCAGCCCCACTCTGAAGCGTGGTGTAACTTCTTGCACAAGCAGCCCTTTAAACAGGGGCCAGTGACGCTCTCGGTGGCATGTCAGGAGGCGTGCGGCTCTCTGTGCCTCTAGGACTTCATCTGAGTGTCAGGCCTTTATTTGTGTTGCTTTTCCTTTCGCCTCAGTTTTGACTTCGTTTGTTTTACGTGCTTTATTCTTTGGTTTGTCCTCAGAAACCCTGGAGGCCACTCCCATGGGGGTCATGATATTTTCCTGTGTGTAGTTAACATCGTTCTCGTGGCAGAGATCAGACCGCTGTGTGTCCCTTGTTGCTTTTCTGTCATTTCTTTGTTTGTTTGTTGTTGTTCTTTTTCACTTATTTTAAATTGCAGTTGATACTGACACATTGAGGGAGTGTGTGAGGGAGAGCGCTTAGTAAAACCTGTGTGTTGCTCTATGTGTGTGTGTGTGTGTCCTAACTGCATACTGTCCTGTCTTCACAGTTACGGACGAGTTTATGCTGCCGACCCCTACAACCACACACTTGCTCCCGCAGCAACATACAGCGTTGGTGCCATGGTGAGTTTTATTTCCTTTTTTGCTCTTAAATCCACCGCCCCCTCTCTCTGTCTCCCTTGCACATATTTCACTCGTTCTTGCTTTCTCCAATTCCCTCTATTATTCAGCCAGTCCCTCTGGTCATTCCTTCCCATCTCTTTTCTCCGTGCACTTCAAAATGAGCTTTAATTCTCTTTCTTTCTTCCGTCCTCCTGCTCCCCCTTTCCTTCTCCTCTCCATATCGATGCTAGCAGGGCTAACATCGCCTCACTTAAACATAATTGAATTTGTCTCTTGTGCTAGCGGCGGCCGAAATGCCACATTAATCCCCACAGTAAACGTGATAAATGCCGCCATTTCTTGGCAGTGTAGTGCATGTTAGTTATTATATTTCTAAATTTGCGAAGATCACCTAGCCAGGCACTCCTTTTAATGGAATAATTAGTCATTTTGATAATTAAATCCATCACCTAAGTGGTGCTGTGGCAACAGCTAAAAGGGTGTGTGTGTGTGTGTGTGTGTGTGTGTGTGTGTGTGTGAGAGAAAAAAGAGAAGTGAAAAGCTTATGGAAGGAAACAGGGAGCCTCCATCAGCACACTGCATGATCTCATCAATTTGCTTTGTGGCAAACCTCTGCCATACTGTCTTATTGTGTGTGTGTGTGTGTGTGTGTGTGTGTGTGTGTGTGTGTGTGTGTGCGCATGCGTGCGCGTGCATGTGTGTGTGCATGTATGTGTGTGTGCATGTATGTGTGAGTGTGTGTGTGTGTGTGTGAGTATTGTGTGTGTGCATGTGTGTTTTGTGTGAGTGTGTGTCTTGCATTTTAATTGAAATGTATTATGGGCCACGGAAAGCAGCACTTGTGAATGTGTTTTTTTTATTAACGTGTTGTCCTTCTTCCCCTCTCCACCCTCCTGAGTAGCCACACGCGTTTCCTCCTGGCATGCGGTGTCTTGGTTTGCTTGCTGCATGACGGATGCTGATTGGTGGGTTTTTCTGCATGACGGATGCTGATTGGTTGGTTTTTGCGGCTGGGGGTATGTACAGAAGCGTAATTCGAGAGCGCCTGCGGGCCCCCCCACGGCCATTACAGTCACGCAAACCTATGGCTCTGTGTCTCCTTTCTCTCCCTCTCTCTCCCCCCCAGAATGCATTTGCACCCCTGACTGATGCCAAGACCAGGAGCCATGCGGATGATGTCGGCCTTGTTCTCTCCTCATTACAGGCTAGTATATATCGAGGTGGATATAGCCGTTTCGCGCCATATTAAAAAAAACGAAAAACAAAAGAGGAAAAAAAGACAACTAATCTATTCAAAAACACTACGAGAATCTTCCTTTGGGGGCAGAGAGGGAATATTTCAGAGGCCTGGGTATTGCAGTACATGCTGTAGTGCATCGTTTTAGCATCTCTTAAGAGAGAAGGAAAAACGGATATTTTTCATCTTATACCTCAGATATTTTGTGCTGTGTATTTTAATATTGTGGGTTTTTCATTTCTAAAGATTACATAGATTGTTGGCTGTAGAGGTTTCTGTGGTGATCTAGAAAGCTGCTAGATTTTAAAAAAAGAAGTTAAAAATGAATTAAACAAAAGTGAGAATACAAATTGTTAGGGCTTTATCATGTAAATGAATTATGTATGATAAATATTAAGTCACTTGGGGTTATCATATTTTGTAAGAGTGTAAGTGACTACAGTAGTCAAGTGTTTGCTTTGGTTTTCTTATTTTCTCTGGCTTTTGTTGACATGGCTTTGGTTTCCCCTATGTCCTGATTTCTTTACTGTAGCGGGGGGGAGTGTGCGGTGCGATATATAGAAGTCTCTAGAAGGAGATAGAGTGTGCGGTGCGATATATAGAAGTCTCTAGAAGGGAGATAGAGAGCTGTAGTTGTCCTGAGAGTTTGGATGTAGTTTCATCGACGCTAGGGAGACAGGCAGCCAAGGAGTAGGGGCCAGCTGTTGTATCGATAATGTAAGCTGTGTTATATCATCATTAGTCTAAGCCAAAGGTTACGTTCCTGGGGTGTTACATGTGTATATTCAGATTTTACATAGAGACAAGTAGACATTAAAAAGAGAAAAACTCCCTGAAAAAAAAAAAACACCATGACAGTATTTTACTGGTTAACTATACTCTAGTCCATAGGTCAAACCCCTACTAGTTTTAGGCCAACCACGAAATCTTCTTTTTATATTACTTCCAGTATATTGATTGATATAATTGCTGACTTTTATATTATGGGAGAGATTAAAAAAGAAAACTAATAAATACGGTGACAATAGCACCGTTTCTATTTTTTCTTTTCTTTTTTTTTTCAAAAGTATTGAAACTATGATTATTTGTACCAGATGAAAGTGAAAAAATAACAGTGTATTAAATATGAGCTGTGCAGTGCAAATGTTCTCTTATATGAATACACAACTGTAAAATGTTTTAGATTTAGTGTAGTAAACCAACTGTTAGAGAAAGGTGTCTCATTTTTTATGGAACCATACTCAGATTTATATCAACACTTTACAAGTAATGCAATCATTATGTAGATATGATCATAGTATTTTTGTCAACTCTACTATTTTGCACATACAACCTGCAATTTTTCATCGCTTCTCAGCTTGTGGAACATTATGTTAACTGTTTTCTTTGGTTCGGCTTCCTTTAAATGTTTAGTTTTGATATCATTTATAATGGGACATCCTTTGTAATATTATTTTCTAGAACACAGCCTTTACACTTTGAAAACTGTTTGATTATCAAGACAAATGAGAACTATATGACTTGTGAAAAAAGATATCTATATGTAAATATGAAATAATGATAAATCTGTCATTTACAAGTGCTACACAAACAAGCTGTCAAGGTGTCCTTGAAGAGTTGCAGCTTGGCCGTGCGTACGCAAAAGACTTCCCTTCATGTTGTTTACAAGTATGCCTAATTAGAGGTGTTTGTCACGTATCCCATTTTTCTTTTTTCGTTTGTATTTATAAAAAAGTTTAAAACCATTAAAATAACAAAAATCACGCAGCTTCAATTTATCCAGCTGCAAATATCCTCTTGTGTACTGTGTGTGTTGCATCACACAACTTGGCAAAAATATCTTACCCCCTGCTGTGGCTCTACTATACGATTTCTGCTTTAAATATGTGTTGTGAACAGGCCTTCTCCTTGTCATTGTATGTGCATGAACTTTGATCCGCTTAACAATAACCATCAATAAAGTTTCAAGTTTCAAGATAAGGGGAACTGGTGGTGGCCTGCTTTCTTCTGGATATGTTTCTTTTTTCGTCTCCTCTCTGCCCTCCTCGTAGAGTAATATATGTCGCCGAGTGAAGGTTGTATCATTTTGATGGACAGTACTTTTGCCATAATGTGATTTCATGGAGTAAAATTACATTTAAGAACATAAAGCCTTAAGAAAATGATTGTGTCTATGGGAGTCAAATCGAATTGATGTTTTGAAGCACCGAGACACTCATATGGAGCTTGGTCTGAAGTGGACTCTCTTTGTGTGTGTGTGTGTGTGTGTTCGAGACAAGGAAGACTGATGTTGCCATTTTAGCAACAATGCAATGTCTGTAAGGATACGATATGAAACTATTCGCCACTTTCTGAAGCTTTATTTATTTAAAGCATCAGTAGCAGCATCTTCAAAATCATTTTTATGGCACATGGTCATATGAAGGGCATATAAACGCACAACCAGCAGCTGCCTACAGTATGGCCTATACACCACATCACCAACTACAACACACACGTTACAATGGCCTATACACCACATCACCAACTACAACGCACACACGTTACAGTGGCCTGTACACCACATCACCAACTACAACACACACGTTACAGTGGCCTATACACCACATCACCAACTACAACACACACGTTACAATGGCCTATACACCACATCACCAACTACAACACACACACGTTACAATGGCCTATACACCACATCACCAACTACAACACACACGTTACAATTGCCTATACACCACATCACCAACTACAACACACACGTTACAATGGCCTATACACCACATCACCAACTACAACGCACACACGTTACAGTGGCCTGTACACCACATCACCAACTACAATATCAAAAACATACACACGTTACAGTGGCCTATACACTACATCACCAACCACAACATGCACACATTACAATAACCTTTACACCACATCATCAACTATCAACACACACATTAAAATTACCTTTACACCACATCATCAACTATCAACACACATTAAAATTACCTATACACCACATCCCCAACTACAACACACACACACGTTAGAATTGCCTTTACACCACATTATCAACTACTATATCAACAACACACACACACGTTAGAATGTTAGCAAGCCCTTTACCACACACTCTTGCTGGTGTTTGTAACATTTCTGCACGCTGTTTCAGCAGACTGTTAGCTTTTAACCAAACTCCTCATGAAAAGCCATGCTGCTATAAAGACAGAGAGAGAGAGAGAGAGAAATGGAGAGAGAGACAGAGAAAGAGAGGAAGAATGACAGAAATTGAGATAGAAAGAGAGAGAGAGAGAGAGAGAGAGAGAGAGATCTTTATTGTGCTTTATTGTGACCGAGGGTCTTACTATCTCGCTGTCAGACTTTGTTTTACAATACTGCACTGCTACAATACTGCACTGCTACAATACTGCACTACTGCACTGCTACAATACTGCACTACTGCACTGCTACAATACTGCACTGCTACAATACTGCACTGCTACAATACTGCATTAGTGCACTGCTACAATACTGCATTAGTGCACTGCTACAATACTGCATTAGTGCACTGCTACAATACTGCATTGCTACAATACTGCACTACTGCACTGCTACAATACTGCATTAGTGCACTGCTACAATACTGCACTGCTACAATACTGCACTGCTACAATACTGCACTGCTACAATACTGCATTAGTGCACTGCTACAATACTGCACTGCTACAATACTGCATTAGTGCACTGCTACAATACTGCACTGCTACAATACTGCACTACTGCACTGCTACAATACTGCATTAGTGCACTGCTAGCAAAATAAATGACTGCGAATGAGGAGGGGGGGCAAGCAGGGCTGTGATTCTCACACGTTCTCGGCAGCATGCGGTGGTTGATGGGGAAGCCACTGACACACACACACACACACACACACACACACACACACACACACACACACACACACACACACACACACACACACACCAAATGTGTGATTCCCCTGCTTTTGGTGCCACCTGTGACCAAATAGCAGGTGAGGAGCTTAAGCTTTTTACTTAATACTCTCATAATCTGCACATAGCATTTCCGCCT
>CM050216.1:36703742-36708742 GCA_027475355.1 Coilia nasus | reverse complement strand
TCCTGTTAATTATTTTTACCGGAATGACATTTCATCTCTGTATAAAGCTACAGCACTTTGTGCCGCTGGGACTTATTGTGTGGGCAGTCATGAGAAACATTCAATTCTGCAAAGTGTTCTGACATCACGCGAAGTAATCTGAGCGCTGAGCCTCCGCTGAGGCCTGGTATGAGCCGAGTTGGGCTCTGATCTGAGGCCTGGTACGGACTGTTTTGGGCGCTGTGGCACCACTGAGGCCTGTTATGAGCCGGGTTGGGCTCTGATCTGAGGCCTGGTACGGACCGTTTTGGGCGCTGCGGCACCACTGAGGCTTGGTATGGGCCGGGTTGGGTGCTGAGGCTCCGTTAAGGCCTGATACGAGCCGGGTTGGGTGTGCCACTTTTTACGCCTGGTACGGGCCGGGTTGGGGGCTGAGGTCTGGTATGGGCCGGGTTGGGGGCTGAGGTCCGATATGGGCCGGGTTGGGGGCTGAGGTCCGATATGGGCAGGGTTGGGGGCTGAGGTCCAATATGGGCCGGGTTGGGAGCCGAGGTCCGGATCTCTTACACTGTTACTCTCTCTTCTTCCGCTACTGTCAATTTGCACAGAGCAGTGTTCCTCAAAGTGGGATTCAGTTACACTAGAGCAGTGTTTCTCAGTGTTTCTCAAAGTGGGATTCAGGTAGCACTGGAGCAGTGTTTCTCAGTGTTTCTCAAAGTGGGATTCAGATAACACTGGAGCAGTGTTCCTCAAAGTGGGATTCAGATAACACTGGAGCAGTGTTCCTCAAAGTGGGATTCAGGTAGCACTAGAGCAGTGTTTCTCAAAGTGTGATTCAGATAACACTGTAGCAGTGTTCCTCAAAGTGTGATTCAGATAACACTGGAGCAGTGTTTCTCAAAGTGTGTTCCACAAACCACTGGCGTTTTTTTCATGTTTCTTAAGCCACCTATGCTATGCACAGTGTGCACAGCTAAAAACAGTATATCATCTTCATGCCATTCCTAAGTTATGGCTGTGATGCTGCACCAATTCATGCATTTCCATAGCCGTGTTATCCTCAGATAGGAGGGGGGGTCAGGGGGCCCTTGAGGTTTTTAAGGGAGGGAGGGGAGGGAGAAACACTGGCACAGAGCCACTTGGCCAATGGCAGGATACACAAAGTGAAAGCACCTACTTTATATGAAGTCATTTATGCTAATGAACAATTCCTCCTCTGATGGAGGTTTTACTTCTTTCTTATTGAACAAAAAATATATGTGCAGACATTTAAGGACTCATGCTGTGTTGGTGGAATGCTGTGCTGTTGAGATATACAGTAGTCCTCAGGAAAGACGAGCTCTTCCTCCCTTTCCTCCTTATTTGGGCGGAGACTCCACCCCTTCACTCTCCAAAACAATAGAACAGGCATTCCGGCATTCACAAGATGCCAGCCCCACTATACAGGCATAATGTAATTATCATTTAGGCAAAACATTAGGCATATTTCTTTTTTTTATACATTCATTTTATTTCACATTTATTTCATTAAGATACAGTTATACAAAAAAAAAAGAAAGAAAAACTAAAAATAATAAAATTAAATAAAAAATGAAATTAAAAGGAACAGCTTATGGGCATATGCTACTTCATATCAGCCCACTAGCACTCCACATTTGTATTACTAAAACAGTCAATCATACGTATAGAGCCTTCTGATTGGGTGGGGCTGACTGAGAAGTGGGTGGGCACAGACCCACCCTGCCCACTCGTGGCTATGCCTGTGGCCCAAATACGAGCAGGGGAACGCAGAGAGCCCGCATTAAATATGAATGGGCAGAAGGCTGGGCTGTATTATTCTGTTGGATAAGTGTGAGTATGCAGACAGAATCATGCTAAATCATGGGCCATATATCACTGGGCCAGCGCTTGGCCCTCTCTCACCTGCGCTTGGCCCTGTCTCACCTGTGGGGACTCACCTGTGGTAAGGGGGTAACACAGCCATTACACCTGGCCTTTTGGTTACCGGTTACTGTTAGCTGTTTACATATTTTTGCACCGTTATCACTATATGTATATAGCCTTCAGAAAAAAAAGTCACAAAAATGTCATGTGTTTAGCATACAAACAAATAATAATAAATTATGTATCCATATAATTTTTCCATATAATCCATATATTATCCACTTAATTGATTATTAGCAAATGTTTCTACCAATCTGTCAAATCTTCCAAGCAGCAAATATTTTGCATGACATTGTATTTAAAGAAAAACTTGTATTTAAAATATGGAGGAGGTGGAGGAGATGGAGTGGGGAGAATGACAGGTTCTCGGCTATGCTAGTCACAGGCTACAATAATTCAAAGCCCATTCGGTCATAGCACACCAAATACAAGATTTAAACATTCTAAACAAACACACATACATTTTGCTAAGTGAATGTGTGCTGCAACAAGACTCCTCCGGTAATCACAACTGTGGCATGGCTTTTTCTAATTAACAAACTTGCACTTACATACTTGCCTTTTTTCCGCCAATTTTTTTTTCATTGACTAATGGAGGCAGTGGGGGTAGAGGAACATTTTCCCATTTCTACTCACTGTTTTTCAGGGAGACAGTCACATGAACGAGCCTCTTGTTGTGTGCATTACTTCCACACCACCCGCCATACACACACACATACACACGCACAAATACACACACACACACACAAATACACACAGATATACACACACACACAAACACACACACACCCACACACATACAAACACACACACACACACACACACCGACACACGCACACACACACACACACACATTTAAGGTGTGACTCATAAGGCCAGGCCACACACACAGGAAGTGCATGACTGTCTCCTCCAATCAGCTTTTAGGAGCTTGCTGCTGGCACTGCTGCTGTTACAAACCCTGCATGGGACACTGATGACACAGGAACCCTGCATGGGACACTGAGGAACACTGATTACACAGGAACCCTGCATGTGGCACTGATGACACAGGAACCCTGCATGGGACACTGATGACAGAGGAACCCTGTGTGTAGTACTGAGGAACACTGATAACACAGGAAGTCCTGTGTGTGACACTGAGGAACCAGGAAGTCCTGCATATGGCACTGAGGAACCAGGAAGTCCTGCATATGGCACTGAGGAACCAGGAAGTCCTGTGTGTGACACTGAGGAACCAGGAAGTCCTGCATGTGGCACTGATGATACAGGAAGTCCTGGTCTGCAGGGAGTGACTCAAGAACTAAGGCACACATTAGAGGTGCAGTATGGACAATTAACCACATCCAGTAATGAGTCAGCAGCCTCACTGCAATCAGCTGAGCATATCTTACTGTAGGAGGAGATAGTAGATCGTTGTGTGCCAAAAGCCCTTTAGAGCCATGTTTACATACATAGATCATTGTGTGCCAAAGCCCTCTAGAGCCGTACTGGTTTGCACACTCTGGTGTAGAACCATGATGGCACAGAATGAACGCGTGTGGGAGAAACTACCTGTTCCTATGTACACCACATACGAAAGGCTCCAGCTAACCCAACAATAACACACTGATTTAGTTATACTGTATGTGATTAATCTCCACTGGGGGCATAATATTTACACGACAAACTATATTTTAATTCTGCTGACAGATCATCAAGGCGCCTTTAGGCTGGACACATTGCCAGAGATGGAGGGCACCGCGTCAGTGTGTGCTCAGGAGTGTGTGTATGCAGATGCTGATGGCGCTTCATCACACAGGACACTCTGTAAACACGCCGCTATCTTTTAGTCTGTCGTCCTTATCACTCTTGCTGCCAAGGTCAGAGCTGTGAAGTCTGCACTGGCAAAGGCATCCAACAACAAAGTACAGAGTACAGCAAGAAACACAAACCCTGTAGAATGCTGAAATTAACTCTTGACAAGGAAATATGATCTTAATTCTAATTCATATAAAATCGTTTTAATTTCATCATATAGCATATTGTATATACTATAATATTTGGTCAGAAAATATTTGTTTTAACGTTCAGCCTAGCAAAAAGAACTTAAATGAAACCTATTCTTTACACGAGACCAATAACTGAAGTACAGCCCAGCATCAACTAAAAATGGCTTTTAAAAAACTATACTCTGACATGTCAATATGGAATAATATTGCAAGGTCATTACAAAAGTGCTTAAAAATCGAAAAATCTAGATATTTTCGTATATCATGGACTTGTCAAATTGTAGCTTAATAGAACAGCACAATTTAAATGGTACACAGCACTCACAGAGTTTGAAGTTTGAATTGATTAAAGGTATGAACATGTATCTGTCCTGTGCCCAAAATATTTCTCATTAAAAAATTTAACAATAAATGTTATAATACATAATAATTGCAGATTTAATCTTGTAGATGGCTGCGTAACAACATTTAATGGATTTGACAAATCATTAGCAGACTGGTAAAAGCCTACATGTGTCAAATCAATTATTATTATTATTATTATTATTATTATTATTATTATTATTATTAGTTTGTTTACTTGTTTATTTATTTTTTATTTATTTATTGGGTTTGGCTAGCTTTGACACTAAACAAAGGAATTTGTTCCACCAGCTGAGGGGACAACTAACCATGATGCCCTACTACTATAATCAGACAAAAGGAATATGTATGGTTTTCTCAAAGTCATCAGCTGCATTGGTATGTTTGCTTTGACATTTTAAGAATGCTATTGAGTGTCAACAGAATAATAAGACAACCACTTAAGAAAAGAAAAAGATTAAAACAAACAATTATAGAAAGACTGTTTGTCAGCGTATGAAACAGTGCAAGAGAAGCTTCAATCATTTTTTGATCTCTTTTGTTCACTAATCAATTTACAAAGAACAACAAAAACATTCAGAGTGGTTAGCTAACAGATTCGTTTTGCCTCACAGTTCTCGGTCAAAATGTTGTCTTTTGTTTGAATTCAAGAGGGTAGCCCTTAAAATCCATACGGCCCTGCTCCTATAGCCCTTCCATTGTAAATAAACCCCGGACTGCACT
>CM050216.1:36591242-36698742 GCA_027475355.1 Coilia nasus | reverse complement strand
GGAGAAAGGAGAGGAGAGGAGAGAGTAGAGGAGAAGACAGGAGAGGAGAATAGATGAGGAGGAGGAGGGGAGAGGAGAAGAGAGGAGAGGAGGAGAGGAAAGGAGGGGAGAGGAGGAGAGAAGAGGAAAGATGAGAGGAGGGGAGAAGAGAGGAGAGGAGAGAAGAGGAGAAGAGAGGAGGAGAAGGCTGATGGCACTGTGGGGCTTGCTGAGTGCATTGCAGTCTCCACTTGTTTTTGTGTTAGTGGCGAGAGAAACAGCAGGGCTTAACAGTGTACAGTATTTCAACATGTTTTTTTTAACCGCTGCCGATGTACTTTTTGCAGGTGTAGAACAAAGTTCCTGGGGTTGAAGTAGTTGTGCCCTGGTGGCTAAGATGTGTGTACAGTTTCATTTGTAGAAAATAACTGAGGATCAGGAAACATCTGTTTAAAGGGCTTTTTGAAATTAAAACATTTTCATGGCTAATGTACTGCTAATATATTCTATGCATCACATCAGTGTTCCACCTGTCTCAGTGTGTGTGTGTGTGTGACATTAGATTTATTTGGGACATGTACAATTTTCTAGGCAGTGTTAATAACTGAATAAAAAGCAAATGGAAAACAGGCGATAAAGGAATGATTTGTGAAGAAGCCATTGTTTAATGTATTTGTAATTCTTCCCAGTTAATTGTATCTGATTCAACAACTGACTCTTCTTTCACTTTTAATTATTCGACAATGAGCTATAAGCAACTCATTGTCTCTATGTACATGCTGTACAAATAACATGGGCGGCTTCTGTTTAAATATGCTAATGTCTTACATTACAACATTCCGATAACAGTTTATTGTTTGTTCCATTATGAAAATATATCTGTTTTAACATGGTGCAAATGTAGCTGTTTTAACATGGTAAACTTTTTTTGTGTCAAAAAAAGAACAAAAGTAGTGGCTTGTTTTGAAGAGGCCAACCAAATATAGAAGTGTACGTTTCTTAAGTGCATTTAGTGTGCAGTGTGTAAGTGGTAAAACAAAGTCAGCTATTTCAAGCAGCCTGCACTGGCCTGGAATAGGCGATGACACAGACAAATGGGTACATATTGAATTATTTATTTCCACCTTTTCCTTTGTGTGCGCAGGAAAGGAATTTAAGGACTGCACTTCCTGTGTCTTTGGACATCAGGTTTGGCCCATGGCGAGCTACATATGTCACAAAAAAGGACACAAGCTCAGCTCCACCAACATGCTTGAGTAAAGGTTAGGGTCAGGTTTGGCCCATGGCGAGCTACATATGTCCCAAAAAAGGACACAAGCTCAGCTCCACCAACATGCTTGAGTAAAGGTTAGGGTCAGGTTTGGCCCATGGCGAGCTACATATGTCACAAAAAAGGACACAAGCTCAGCTCCACCAACATGCTTGAGTAAAGGTTAGGGTCAGGTTTGGCCCATGGCGAGCTACATATGTCACAAAAAAGGACACAAGCTCAGCTCCACCAACATGCTTGAGTAAAGGACACAAGCTCAGCTCCACCAACATGCTTGAGTAAAGGACACAAGCTCAGCTCCACCAACATGCTGGAGTAAAGGACACAAGCTCAGCTCCACCAACATGCTGGAGTAAAGGTTAGAGCTCAGCTCCACCAACATGCTTGAGTAAAGGTTAGAGCTCAGCTCCACCAACATGCTGGAGTAAAGGACACAAGCTCAGCTCCACTACCATGCTGGAGTAAAGGACACACGCTCAGCTCCACCACCATGCTGGAGTAAAGGACACAAGCTCAGCTCCACCAACATGCTTGAGTAAAGGTTAGAGCTCAGCTCCACCAACATGCTGGAGTAAAGGACACAAGCTCAGCTCCACCAACATGCTTGAGTAAAGGACACAAGCTCAGCTCCACCAACATGCTTGAGTAAAGGTTACAGCTCAGCTCCACCAACATGCTGGAGTAAAGGACACAAGCTCAGCTCCACCAACATGCTTGAGTAAAGGACACAAGCTCAGCTCCACCAACATGCTTGAGTAAAGGTTAGAGCTCAGCTCCACCAACATGCTTGAGTAAAGGTTAGAGCTCAGCTCCACCACCATGCTTGAGTAAAGGACACAAGCTCAGCTCCACCAACATGCTTGAGTAAAGGTTAGAGCTCAGCTCCACCACCATGCTTGAGTAAAGGACACAAGCTCAGCTCCACCAACATGCTGGAGTAAAGGACACAAGCTCAGCTCCACCAACATGCTGGAGTAAAGGACACAAGCTCAGCTCCACCAACATGCTGGAGTAAAGGTTAGAGCTCAGCTCCACCAACATGCTGGAGTAAAGGACACAAGCTCAGCTCCACCACCATGCTGGAGTAAAGGTTAGAGCTCAGCTCCACCAACATGCTGGAGTAAAGGACACAAGCTCAGCTCCACCACCATGCTGGAGTAAAGGTTAGAGCTCAGCTCCACCAACATGCTGGAGTAAAGGTTAGAGCTCAGCTCCACCAACATGCTGGAGTAAAGGTTAGAGCTCAGCTCCACCAACATGCTTGAGTAAAGGTTAGAGCTCAGCTCCACCAACATGCTTGAGTAAAGGTTAGAGCTCAGCTCCACCACCATGCTGGAGTAAAGGACACAAGCTCAGCTCCACCAACATGCTTGAGTAAAGGACACAAGCTCAGCTCCACCAACATGCTGGAGTAAAGGTTAGAGCTCAGCTCCACCACCATGCTGGAGTAAAGGACACAAGCTCAGCTCCACCACCATGCTGGAGTAAAGGACACAAGCTCAGCTCCACCAACATGCTTGAGTAAAGGACACAAGCTCAGCTCCACCACCATGCTGGAGTAAAGGACACAAGCTCAGCTCCACCACCATGCTGGAGTAAAGGACACAAGCTCAGCTCCACCAACATGCTGGTAGTAAAGGACACAAGCTCAGCTCCACCAACATGCTGGAGTAAAGGACACAAGCTCGGCTCCACCGACATGCTTGAGTAAAGGACACAAGCTCAGCTCCACCACCATGCTGGAGTAAAGGTTAGAGCTCAGCTCCACCAACATGCTGGAGTAAAGGTTAGAGCTCAGCTCCACCACCATGCTGGAGTAAAGGACACAAGCTCAGCTCCACCACCATGCTGGAGTAAAGGTTAGAGCTCAGCTCCACCAACATGCTGGAGTAAAGGTTAGAGCTCAGCTCCACCAACATGCTTGAGTAAAGGACACAAGCTCAGCTCCACCACCATGCTGGAGTAAAGGACACAAGCTCAGCTCCACCACCATGCTGGAGTAAAGGTTAGAGCTCAGCTCCACCAACATGCTGGAGTAAAGGTTAGAGCTCAGCTCCACCAACATGCTTGAGTAAAGGACACAAGCTCAGCTCCACCAACATGCTGGAGTAAAGGACACAAGCTCAGCTCCACCACCATGCTGGAGTAAAGGTTAGAGCTCAGCTCCACCAACATGCTTGAGTAAAGGTTAGGGTCAGGTTTGAGTAAAGGTTAGGAGTGAATGGAGCTCATGTAGAGACCTTTTATTTTAAAAAGTAAAAATTAGCTTTGATGAACATGAATGAAAAAGAAAGACAGAAAAATAAATTAAAGCAATAATTTCTGAATGACTGTTCTTTTTAGTTTGGGATCTGGAAATATTAACAGTTTGTTGTCCTAGAGTGTGTGTATTGGTTCAAGAGAGTTCAGTCTGTGTGTGTATGGGAAGCACAACTACTGTGACCCAGGTAGAGGCAGTTGGTGTCTTTATGTGGTGCCGGCATGATCCAAGCTAGTCACACACCTCTTGGGAGAGAGATCGTACGATCCAAGCTAGTCACACACCTCTCGGGAGAGAGAGTCAATGATCCAAGCTAGTCACACACCTCTTGGGAGAGAGATCGTACGATCCAAGCTAGTCCCACACCTCTCGGGAGAGAGATCGTACGATCCAAGCTGGTCAAACACCTCTCGGGAGAGAGATCCTACGATCCAAGCTAGTCACACACCTCTTGGGAGAGAGACCCCACAATCCAAGCTAGTCACACACCTCTCGGGAGAGAGAGTCAATGATCCAAGCTAGTCACACACCTCTCGGGAGAGAGATCCTACGATCCAAGCTGGTCAAACACCTCTCGGGAGAGAGATCCTACGATCCAAGCTAGTCACACACCTCTTGGGAGAGAGACCCTACAATCCAAGCTAGTCACACACCTCTTGGGAGAGAGAGTCAATGATCCAAGCTAGTCAAACACCTCTTGGGAGAGAGATCGTACGATCCAAGCTAGTCACACACCTCTTGGGAGAGAGACCCTACAATCCAAGCTAGTCACACACCTCTTGGGAGAGAGAGTCAATGATCCAAGCTAGTCAAACACCTCTCGGGAGAGAGATCCTACGATCCAAGCTAGTCACACACCTCTGGGGAGAGAGTCAATGATCCAAGCTAGTCACACACCTCTCGGGAGAGAGAGTCAATGATCCAAGCTAGTCACACACCTCTCGGGAGAGTCAATGATCCAAGCTAGTCACACACCTCTTGGGAGAGAGACCCTACAATCCAAGCTAGTCACACACCTCTTGGCAGAGAGATCGTACGATCCAAGCTAGTCACACACCTCTTGGGAGAGAGATCCTACGATCCAAGCTAGTCACACACCTCTTGGGAGAGAGAGTCAATGATCCAAGCTAGTCACGCACCTCTTGGGAGAGAGACCCTACAATCCAAGCTAGTCACACACCTCTTGGTAGAGAGATCGTATGATCCAAGCTAGTCACACACCTCTCGGGAGAGAGAGTCAATGATCCAAGCTAGTCACACACCTCTTGGGAGAGAGACCCTACAATCCAAGCTAGTCACACACCTCGTGGGAGAGAGACCCTACAATCCAAGCTAGTCACACACCTCTTGGGAGAGAGATCCTACGATCCAAGCTGGTCAAACACCTCTTGGGAGAGAGAGTCAATGATCCAAGCTAGTCAAAAACCTTTTCGGAGAGAGATCCTAGTCAAACACCTTTTGGGAGAGATCCTACTATTCAAGCTAGTCAGACGTATGTCTACACCTGCGTTCATCAACAATTTTATAGTATGAGCCCTTACAGGGTGAAGTATTAGAACGTATTAGAATTAGAATAAAGCTTCCTCATGCCCTAATGTTGAACCAGTTCCATGTGCTGACAGTGTACAGACTGTACTGTAACATAGCCAAGGGAGGTCCAGAGATAAGCTTTGTAATATAATTCTTTACAACGATTTTTAGTTTTTGAAATCTGAAAATGTTAAAATGTTTTGAAAGACACATTTCAACATGCAACCTTCAGATTTTTTTTAATTTCATCGGCTACTGTAGTTCAGTACTCCTAAGAATCAGGTTTAACATGCTTTGGTCTATATATATATGCACTTGTAAAGAAAAATCTCCTCATGATGATGACTGAGTGTGTTACAGTACATTACAGCGCAACATTACAGTATTGTGTGTGTGTGTGTGTGTGTGTGTACAAATGTACTGCTGACAGTGTGTGATTGCAGACACAACATTTATGTTTTATGTTTGTAGGTGTGACAAACCCCTTGGAGGGTTGTCCACTCTTTTCTTTGTTTGTTATGTGTGTCTGTGTGTGTGTGTGTGTGTGTGTCTGTGCGTGTGTGTCTGTGTGTGTGTGTATGAGTGTGTCCTTGTGTGTGTGTGTGTGTGTGTGTGTGTGTGTCTGTGCGTGTGTCTGTGTGTGTGTGTATGAGTGTGTGCTTGCGTGTGTGTGTGTGTGTGTGAGTGTGTGCGGCTGTTTATCATATCACATGTGCTGATTGGAATGCCTACCACCTGTCTATCCCCGGCTTAAAGCCTGCTGTCACTTGTGGAAGAGACAGAGTTTTGTATGAATGTGTATGAGTGTGTCTGTGTGTGAGTGTGTATTGTGTGTGCTTGTGTATAAGTTTGTGTGAGTGTGTGCGTCTGTGAAGGGCATAATGCCTGCTGTCTCACTTGTAGAAGAGACAGAGTTTTGTATGAATGTGTATGAGTGTGTGTGTGTGTGTGCGTATGTGTGAGTGTGTATTGTGTGTGCGTGTGTATAAGTGTGTGTGAGTGTCTGTGAAGGGTATAATGCCTGCTGTCTCACTTGTAGAAGAGACAGAGTTTGGCTTATGTTTTGTTTGGCACCAAGTTTAGACTTTGTGGAAAATAAACTCTAGTTCACTTTAGTGCACCGCTAGTCTGAAACTAGTTCCTCTGAACGTAAAGGTTACGGTACACTTATATCTCAACTTCCACTCCGTTAGTGCAACTTACTGCAGCTACTTTACTTAGTTGCAAGGTAGCTAACAGATGCCTGTAGATACCAAAGAGCAACTTGACATGCTTCAAACAATTATCAGTTTACAATTTTAGCCTGTGTATATGTGCTAAATGCCTTTCTTCTGGATTTTCTTGCAACTTCCATGTCAGTAACCTGGACACGACGCACAGTGCTAGGCAAGGTTGAACATTTTAGAGTTTCTCAGTAACTTGGAGCACATCCTTAGCCATTTTAGAGTTTCTCAGTAACTTGGAGCACATCCTTAGCCATTTGTCAGAGGGAAAACATTCCTGTTCATTGCTCTCAGTTAATTGAGTTTCGCTAGACAAACAAAAGCATAGAGGTTGGTGCAGGCCAGGTGCAGCCTGTTCATGCAAAGGTGGATGTTTTCCTCCATCCACATCCGAGAAGAAACTGTAGCATTTTTTGTGTATGGTGGGGTTGTAAAAATGTTTTTGTAAGAATTCATCCTGTGTCGTAAAACCCCTAACTTCTTTACTAAAGTCTTCCAGGAGGTTTGGTGTCCATCCTGTCGGGCTGCGTTTGAGGCTGTCAATCGACTCCTGACAACAGCCCCCGTTCGTACTGCTCCTTCATTTCCAAGGCCTTTGATGCCGGAGGTAGATGGCAGCCATGTAGCGGCTGGAGCTGAAGGCGAATTTGTTGCTATTGATGCAAACCACTTTAGCCATAAATGGAAGGTAATCATTTTCTTACACTTACAATTTTCCTTGTGCAATGGTTGTATGTAATTAAGTACATCTAAATCCGCCTATTGTGAGGGCACCGTAGGAAACTTTTAATACCATCAGTGCAAACACTATGCTTATGTGACATTGCCAAGGTAGACCTTTGTATAGTGATTACACACCAAATCACCATAGCTACTGTAAGACTTCGGACATGCCTATGCCACTCCAGTCACTGGCCTGTAGCGGGTGCCTGTAAGTCGTGTTGCTCTCCAGTATGGTCCTGGGAGAATATCTGCATCCCCAAGGTGCAGAAAATGGGTGTTTGGGATGCTGTGAGTGAATGGAACACATGGAAGACCATTCTGAGATTAGTCAGGAAAAGGTCCCACTGGTGGTGAATCACGGTTGTTCTGGAACAGTTATTGGTAGTGATGAGTGAAGGGCGTACAGGGGGTCTCTAACTAATTTGGGCTACAGACATCTCACAGTCAATAATTACTGGTGGATTGTTGAACCTATCAGCAGAGCCCACGCTCATCATTTAGAGAGAGCTTGGTTGTTCTCTAGATTTACTGGATGAGTTTACAAAGGACAAATAACTTAATTTGGCTGTAACACATGAAGGGGAAATCACCTCTACAGTGAAGGGCCATAAAGACTCAGTTAAAGTAGCCAAATGAATCTTACCTAAGGTTAAACTCCTGTCTCCACCGCTGGTATAGCCTGGTAAACCAGCCCCTGGTACTTCATTTCATTTTGTACAGAGGGTCTGAAGTGGGGGCCGTGAGAAACTATTTCTTCCTGGAGGTGTGGACTCTGCTGAAGTTTAAAACAAGTGCCTCTGCCTTTACCCAATCGCTCATGCCTGGTTGCCATGTATGCAATTAGCCTACCTACAATTCAAATGTAGTACACAAAGTCAACGTCATGGCTCACGATCACACGCTCTGTTCGCTGATTGGCTAGGAGTTGCTCGGTCCTCTTACATGCTCTTCAATGGCCTCCGCTCTAGACCCTCTGTACAAAATGAAATGAAGTACGAGGGGAATAACCTCTAAAAGACAAAGAATGTGAGGTCAAGTGTGGCAGCATGGGCTAGAATGTATGCAATGTTTCTTGCCCCGGAGTGGATAAACATTAAATGGGGGATCTCTAAACAGGGTTGTCCATACTGCACCAGTGCTTCTTGATGATCTGCTGTACAGGATGACTCAGGGGTTGGTTGTACAGCATATAAGAGTATAGCTTTGTCTTTTTCTTGGTGACTTGAGTCGCATTATGCTCTAATGAGCTTAGCAGTAGAGGTCCAGTGCATAACATTTGAAGCTTGCATAGAGCTCAGTGCTAGATGCTCTGGGGGCACTGCTACAACAAGGTTGGTGTTAGACGTCCCATGGAACACTCAAACCTTACATTGAGCTAGGGGCTGCTGAACTCCTCATGTGCGCAGTTCCTGTGTGATATGCTAGACACCTGTGCAGCCAGAGACGTAGCTAGCTTTTTTTGGGCACATAGCACAGGTTATTTTAGAGTAGCAGGAAGCCTTGCGGAAGACACTTTTTCACTTTAAAGCACAGATGAGTTGGCAGGGCCTTTTGTTGTTACTTTTTGATTCCTGTGTTTTCACGTTGTCATCCCCATTTTACCGTCCTTAACTAAAATCACATGTATATTTTTGTACTTTTGACTCCTGTGTTTCTTATGTTGTGTTCCCATTTCTTATTTTATTTTATGGGTTCGTAAGTCCGTCTTACTGGGGACCCTCTGGAAAATGAAATAATACATATCCCCACAATAGATTAAAATTAAATTAAAATTAACCTTTGAACTATAGCGGTGGCAATGCAGTTTTAAAGGAAAGTGGTGGTTTTTTGCCTGGAGTCCAAACTGAGTGTAGAATGGCCGCTGCACCCAGGACGTCTGGAGTTCTTAGAGCATTCTATGAGCTCATACAGCAGTCAGTGCCTTACTTCCTGCATGTCCTACTGCTACAGGTTTGGCTACGCAAGACATAGGCCTAGATGCGGGGAGAGAACTCCGACTCAAAACACGAGAGATCGGTGTTACAGACATCTCAACCTGCAGAAACTTTCAGGGAGGTCAACAGCAGATAGGTGTCCTACAAAAGAAGGATTGGGGTGAGTACAGAACTAGTAAACACTGGTATGTTGGAGTGAACAGTTGTTTGCTAAAAAGTTATTTGAAGATACTTTCCTCACCTTGCCGGTTTCAGATGGCAGAGGCAGATAAATGTAGCCTGTTTTCAGCTAGCCCCAACCCATCAGTCAGCAGCTAGGCTACTATTGCCTCGCTTGGTAAACCAGCCCCTCGTACTTCATTTCATTTTGTACAGAGGGTCTGGAACAGAGACCGTCAGAAACGATTTGTTGGAGGTGTGAACTCTGCTGAAGTTTAAAAAAAGTGCCTCTGCCTGTTGACTGAAAACATAGGTCTATGGTTATCATTGATGTTGCACTATAGTTGATAGTAGTTTTAGGTATTTGTGGGTTTAAATTAAAATACTGGGGATGGAAGTAATACTGCATATTGGAAACCTTCACAAAAAGTAGATACATTTAAAGATCTCCTTTTGATGTTCAAATGAAAACAAATTTATAATTGATGCTGGACTGTAATTGACAGTTGTTTTAGCTATTTGTGGGTGTAAATTATTTATAAGACTGAGGTTTCTGTCAGATTTCTAGGGGATCTACAGCACTGTTTTTAGTTTTTTGGGGGCTTAAAAGCTGCACATGTCAGTTAGCTACAATATACTGTAGTGCATCGCAAGTCTGGTTGTGGTAAGAAAATGCATGTGCATTTGCATTCATTGCCAACAAGAAAACATAATTCCAGTGAAGTCATGATTTTGGGATTAGATCCTGATTTTGGCTCCACTGTAGGAGGAGATCTGTTCACACATACAGAAACAAAACATTGATGGGAGGAAAGAGACACCTAAAGTCTACAGTCCTGCAGTCAAACTGCAATGTCAAAGATGTACCACTAAGAGGTGCTGTTGGGCTGAAATCTATGCTCATGTGTAGGTAAGACTGGGGCTGGGGCTGGAAACACATTTGATGATCTCCTTTTGACCTTCGAATGAAACACACGTATGACTGACACTGCACTATAATTGACAGTAGTTGTAGCTATTTGTCGGTGAAAATTATTGATAAGATTGATGTTTCTGTCAGACGTCTAGGGAATCTGAAGCACAGTTTTGCGTTGTTGGCAGGAGATAATCTGCCCACACTAAAAATAAAAAATAAAAAACTAGCTAAGCACTCACAGAGTGCAGACCTCTGCCAGGGCAGCTCAGATCACCACCAAAATCTAATCACTTTTTTTCAGTTAGCCGATTTTTGACCTACCCTGAAAATACCAAAATGAATCCATCCATAACTTTTTGAGTTATGTTGCTAGCTAACAAACTAACTAACAAACAAACACCGATGATTACATACCCTCTGCTGGGGGAGGTAAAAAAACAACCATGGTAAGAAAGAGACAGGTAGGAAAGATCTACAGTCCTGCAGACCTACAGTCATGCTGTAATGTCAGAGATGTACCACTGAGAGGTGCTGTTGGGCTGAAATCCATGTTTGGGTTTAGGTACGACAGTTAAAATAGCATACAACAGTTAAAATACTATAAAGTAATATTGCATATAGGAAACCTGCATGAACACTGAATATCTGGTGTTCCAACATTTCAGGCCTTACTCAGGAGCCTCAAATTTAAATGTGTGTGTAGGTTATCTAAGTCTAGAAATAGAATTATAAAGTGACACACGGTACTCTACTGTGTTGGAGATACTGGAACATACAACTATATGTCTTAATCTTCTTGGACTGATGCTATTTGTCTGCATATATGATCTATATGTATGGTAGTTTTAGTGTCTGTGTGTATTATATTGTGTGTGTGTGTGTGTGTGTCTTGTTTGTTTATATTGTATGTTTTATATTGTAGGTGTATGTCTTTTTTAGAATTGAACCTTGAGTATATTAATTAAGTTCTATATATAAATATATATGTTAGTTACTAATGAGTTTGTTCAACATTCGTCCAAAACATTTTCAGCAAGGAAGCTGTAAGCGAGCTGAAGAAGGTCATTGATGCAAGGACAGAAGGGACACAAGCAGGTTATATAGGCCAGGGGTTCCCAAACTTTACCATGACAAGGCCCCCCATAGACCAGTAGATTTCAGGTAAGGCCCCCCTGAGATGAAAGTGTGTAAGCACCGTGCCAAAACGTAAATCGGCTCTGCTACCAGTAAGTAAGGTCAAGTTTGTTTACGTGATCACTCGGATGTGTTCTATACCAACCAATTAGAAAGATGATGGATAATAAAAATAATAACGGTAATAGTAGTAATGTTAAGATATCCGGTAGATTATTATAATGCAGCTTTTAACAAATGGGAATATTTTTTGGTTTTATTTATTCAAGTATTTATTTCGGTTTGCTCCTTTTCCCTCCAACTTGCCGCGGCCCCCTTAGTGCCCCCTCACGGCCCCCCAGGGGGCCGCGGCCCCCACTTTGAAAACCCCTGATATAGGCTAATGAATGTGTATGGAGGGCCAGAGCATCAGGGGTCATTAATGCAGGGACAGATAGGACACAAGCAGGTCATATAGGCTAATGAATGTGGGACACAAGCAGGTCATGTAGGCTAATGAATGTGTATGAAGGGCCAGAGCATCAGGGGAGATCGAGGCTAAACAGGCCTCTCTCAACAGCAGTCATAACCATTACGACCACCAGCAAGACTATCTAGACTGGCAGCATAAGTTGGCACATGAAATTCCCTTAATAGAATAATAAAGTTTACCTTGACCTTGAAGTAATCATGGACACCATTTGACCTGCCTGCATAATTTGAATTGACCAAATGTATTTATTTTTTCACCAGTCTATTTCCTTTCTTTCTCGTATGACTGTTTTAAATATGTTTCATGTAGCATAGCCAAAAGTGTAAGAGGAAAATAACTAGTTTAGTTGTTATGCCACCTTTGGACACTAGATGGCAATAGCTGTACATGTATCTGAACATGTTTCAGTGTGTAAAAGTGATTTTTATTTGCCTGATTTTTTCTAAATATCTGAAGAAGAATCACTAGCCAACACAATCATAATTAAAAAACGTGACTTTAAATTACATGAAAAAGAGATGAAATAGGGTGATAAAACAGTATTGGCCAAACCCAGTTATGGGTCCAGACAGGTTGGGGTTGACTTGGAGATGAGACGCACTGTAGGACTGATATAGTTAAAGACATGTTTTACTTTTTTTGTATCATTTACCATTTATTGTAATAATATTTATTAATTCCATGTATAATTCAATTCGTTTTTTAGATGTTCTTATGATAATTTATATGACCATAGTATCATTTACTTTTTGCGAGAATCAATCATTAAGTATCTATTTCTTTTAATATACAGCACCAACGGCGTGGCAAACAAGAATGAGATGAATCGTATCCCTCGAGTGAAATAGGTCATTATAAGCGGTGGATGTTTAAACAGCCGTAGCCCGGCTTTGCTTTTCATTTTGAGTGTGTACTCCCACACCGAGCTCATTGCCATAGTACCACCACTTCAAAGGGATTGTGGCCTTGTGCAGTCAGTGGAATCAACATGTGCTTAATCGCTTTGTTGGGAAAGCTCCATAGCTGCTAGC
The DNA here is from genome assembly GCA_027475355.1 of Coilia nasus. NCBI lineage: Eukaryota > Metazoa > Chordata > Actinopteri > Clupeiformes > Engraulidae > Coilia > Coilia nasus. The sequence goes on along the minus strand of CM050216.1, from coordinate 36,686,111 downwards.
TTTTTCATGAGGACAAACAGGGTTAACACCTACAGTAGGTGCAGCCCAAACCTTACCAAAACACTGCCACAGTTCCTTAATTGCACTGCTCTTCTAGCTTTAGTGACCAGCCCCCAAACAAAATCAATAGTTGCAAATCAGTCCGACAGGGAGACTTTCCTGACAACATTAATCACTACTTGTTCTTCAGTCTTAGTAGCAGTCTGGGCATCATCAATTAGCTGCTTGCTTTGGCCCTCTCTGCCACACCGGCTCAGAGCCCGTGTGTGTGTGTGTGTGTGTGTGTGTGTGTGTGTGTTTATTCTCTAGAGAAGGCATATCTTTCAGATTGATATGCTTTTTATATTCAATGTACCATAGCTACATGGTCAATCTCAATCAATTTATTTCAATTTAAGTCTCTGTCCTAAAAATAACGCCATGTTAATCCCTTTACCACATTCTGTTTGCATGGAGGTGAAGGATGTGTTGACACTGCCATGGCAACAAAGACATGAAGTATACCTGAAGCAAGTATACCTGAAGCAAGTGGTTGTATGGCTGCTTTCAGTCTCAGCACAGCAGCGAGTTACCTATGCTGAGATGCGCCTCAGTGCATCTGTGCCATGGTAGGATGCAGTGCAAATAGTCGCCAGTTTCTGTAAAATGGCTTCAACTCACATCATTCTTTGCACATTACAACATCTCGCTGTACGTACAGACATTTTTACCTTTTGAATGTCACCTGGGTCTTAACCGCCCACACTGCACTATGTCTTACAGTAATTTACTGCATATTTGGAATACAACACAATGCTGTAGTAATATAGCCGTGAATTTACATGTTCTCATCAGTGCATCAGTAAATTTACAGCAGTGCTGGTAGATTCTCTGCTTGAGCGCAGAAGGAACACGGTGTTGTGCTTTAATCCCCTTTACACCCCACAGTTGGAGTGGAGTAGGCAACATAATAAACCCCTCAAGTACCTCTGAGTCATTTCTGTTCATAACACTTAAAACCTATTTCCTGTTCGTAGAAGCAGCTTATTTTAAGATTAAATTGATTTGTTTCTAACTTTGCAGCGATTCAGATAGTGCCCACGTGTGAAAAAGCTCCTTCTCAATCATCCATCTCAAATGGAAAAAATGCAATTGGGAAATTCTGCACTTAAAAGGCTTTTTTCAAAATGAATCTTTGTTGACATTAAATTGCGAGCTCCCACGGTGTAATTTGGAACACAGTTGTGTACTCTATCCTCAGGCAGCCTTCAAAAGAAAGCACTGTTTTTGTCCTTACGCTGCCAGACCAGTGTCCCCACATGAGCTGCCAGACCAGTGTCCCCACATGAGCTGCCAGACCAGTGTCCCCACATTAGCTGCCAGACCAGTGTCCCCACATTAGCTGCCAGACCAGTGTCCCCACATTAGCTGCCAGACCAGTGTCCCCACATTAGCTGCCAGACCAGTGTCCCCACATTAGCTGCCAGACCAGTGTCCCCACATGACCCTCGACACATGGGGGAAATGTACTGATGTGTGTAAGACCTGCTGCTGATATACCTACCTGCTGATATACAGTAAATCGAAATAAGTTTGAATAATCTCAATAAACATATAATAAATACCTGTCTACTTACCTACGTACCTACATACATACATACATACACAATACACACATACATACATACATCCATATATACATACATACACTGTGGCCTAGTGGTTAGGGAGTTGGTCTTGCAATCGGAAGGTTGCAGGTTTGAATCCTGCCCTACCCATGGTTGAGATGCCCTTGAGCAAGGCATCTAACCCCACACTGCTCCAGGGACTGTAACTGAAACCCTGTAAATATCTGTAAGTCGCTCTGGATAAGAGCGTCAGCTAAGTGTAATGGAATGGAACATACATACATACTGTACATACATACATACATACAGTACTGTGCAAAAGTTTTAGGCAGGTAAGGAGAAATTTAAATCAAATCAATATCTGGTGTGACCACCCTTTGCCTTTAACAGAGCATCAATTGTTCTAGGTATACTTGCATACATTTTTTGAAGGAACTCGGCTGGTAGCTTGCGCCAAACATCTTAAAGAACTAACCACAGGCCCTCTGTGGATGTAGGCTTCCTGACATATACAACCAATTTGGTGTAATGAGTTGATCATACACCTGACTTTAATCCTGCTAAGTTAGGTACTTTACTACGGCGACACTAGCCAGCTAGGTACTTTACTACGGTGCCAGCCTAGCCTAGCTAGGTACTTTGCTACGGCGGTGCTAGCCTAGCCTAGCCTAGCTAGGTATTTTACTACAGTGGTGCTAGCCTAGCTAGGTACTTTACTACAGTGGTGCTAGCCTAGCTAGGTATTTTACTACAGTGGTGCTAGCCTAGCTAGGTACTTTACTACGGCGGTGCTAGCCTAGCTAGGTACTTTCATCCAAACCCCACCAGTTATCAGATTGTATTTGCAAGTCATCAGGATGCTCAACGACCATTTTGCATATTAACAACTTTATATTGGAAATACTGTACTATATACTATATTCCTAAGGCTCCTGAGGCTAACTTGGTCACTGCTTTCCTGTCACTGCTTTTTCCTTTAGAAAAACAAAAAAGAGAAGAGAGGAATATCCAAGGTACTCTTCGTCTTTTTAGTAAAAAGGTTTTATTATATTAGAACAGGATACAAATAGCCAACAATGCCACAATGTAAGCCTTTTTCAGGGCTTGTCACATCTTACATTCCACTCCCCCTTACATACACATCATCAACTAGTGCAAAGGTAAACATTCAGCTGATGAGATGGTAACGTCACGTTCATACAATGAAATGTCAGTTTAAACGTATGATGGTACTACATTAAAAATATATAATTAAAAACCTACAAAAAAGACTTCCATTTTAATCATATCAGGTTAAAAGCAGCATGACAAAGAAAGGCGACCATATCAATACTATCATTCAATCCTGTACACGTCCTATCCTGAAGCTTATGGATCCATCTGCTCACTGTTTAGTTTAGGAATCTGTCTCCTCTTTGAGAAATTACAGGGGTGCAGAGTGTTTGTAAAATGATTAGCCTACAGGTGTATTCTCTGTAAAATGCCATTTCTGAGTATTGTTTGGCTATTTGGAGTATTGTTTGGCTTCGGCTGTATTCAGTTTGTTGTCATTTTTGGCCATTCACTATTGCAGAAATGTGTATGTGTGTGTGTGTGTGTGTGTATGTGTGTGTGTGTGTGTGTGTGTGTGTGTTAGTTAGCATGTACAATGAATACATGTGTAATCTTTGCAAAATGTTATTTCCGTGTGTTGTTTGGCTATGGCGACTTCCGTTTTGTAATCAGTTTTGCCGTGCATGAATGTTTCACATGCATTAATGTTTGACGTGAATGAATCTTGTCATTTTTGTGCAACTGTGTGTTAGTTGGCATATTTATTCACCCTTTTCAGCAGACCTATCTTCTGCTGTATCTGTGGGCAGTGGCAAGTGCTACATAGCAAGTACTGTAATCGTTCCTCTGGACACGGCTATGGTAGGGTGACCAGACGTCCCGGTTTGACCGGGACAGTCCCGATTTTTAGTCGCGTGTCCCGAGTCCCGACAAAAGCCCGTCAGGACGCAAAAATGTCCCGGTTTTCACCCAACACCACATCAAGCTGCCCAAATTACAGCGATCGCATATACAAAACTGTTAAATTGAAGCCTAATGAAGTTTCCAGTAATTCAGAGTCAATGTGTGTGTGTGTGTGTGTGTGTGTGAGTGACAATGGTAGGTGCGCTCTGGGAAATCTTCGCAGTCAATGTTACAATGTATCTTGCAGTATACAGCGGTCGTGTTTTAACGGTTTTCTTCGATAGCAGACTAGACCAAAGATTCTAGAGCGCTACGCGCAAGATAGATTACTGGCCGGAAAATACGTTGTCAATAAGGAGGAACGGAAGTATTGTTCAATGGGGGCCATTTTGGTAAGCTCCCTTGTGGCCGTTACAGGGAATTAGCTATGGGAATTAGCGATTACTACCATGGTAAGCATGTGGCACTATCATGAAATTATTATGCTATTTATTGTTTAGAGATGTATTTCGTGTTTCAAATAAGAGAAAAAACAATCACGTTCTAAACCAAATCAATATTTTTGTGATCTGATTGTTTAGGTTTCCTCAATAATAATGTAAAGTAAGGTAGTTTGCTGTAGTGCAGTACACTACAAAAATTGGCTCATCTTGATTGCAGCATCGATTCATTACATTTGTGGATAAATATGCTTGCGAATTACAGTTGACTATAGCCTACATAAAATTGACAATTGACGGTGTGAACAATAATTGCTTCTAAGCTAACTGATTAAATAATGGTGGACAGGGTAGCCGCTATTTCTGCTTGTTCAATAGATGGTGTTTCAGACCGCGACAATCAGTTGCGGGGTAGTTCAGCTTCATTGCAGCTACACAGTAAATTAGCCCCTTTTCATTTAAATTTCGGATATCGATTAATATATGTGGATTTTGACTTGAGGTCAGTTTGTTGTCTTATAGTGTTGTATTAACTGCTTATGACCGTGGAGCTCTACACATGTTAAAGAGATGGCCTTAGATGGCTTTTGAGCACAAAAGCATAGCCTACAGCTGTAACGTTAAGTGTGATCTTGATTTATTGTTGTTATTGACAAGCAACAGTCAACGGCAACACAGCTGATCAGTTGGGTTGACAGAATGTTACAGTGGGCTGATGGAATGTTAGGGGGGCTTACTAAAATGGCGTCCACGGTGGTTCAGGGCATACTTCATACCCGTGATGTAATTAAGCTATCTTGCTCTGCTTTAGAATCTTTGGACTAGACTACTACACGACAATGCCTAAGAGAATGTGCACACGCATGACGTCACACATAGTGTCCCGGTTTTAGACTCTGGAAATCTGGTCACCCTAGGCTATGGGCATGGTAGTGACAGATGCTAGCACCCTGGCTATTCCTCCAAATCCGAGTCACGCAGGAGTGCATTCTGTGTGTCTCTTTTAGTTGTCCTACCTGTTTTGTGTGTGTCCTGATATGGAGCTGGGTGACAAAGTAGCGTGCATCTTGTTTCCAGCTCAACATTACCATCCTATAATTGGGTTTTGAATATCTAATTATTCGATAGCCCAGAAGAAGCATCATTCATGAAGGCAGCCTGTCACAACTAAGAGTAGATCGAAGGTTGCAGTGACTACACATTATCCTGTAACTGCATTTGCTTCGTTTTGCTGGAATGGCCAAAATCTGAGATAGCACCTCATCAATTATTCATCTTCTGCCTCCTGCTCTCTTGCTTTGAAGGGGGCTTCAGCTCTTGATCTCAGTGAAAGCGCCAGTAATACAGGAGAAATCAATCTTACCAGCTCCGCAATGACACATAGCAAGCTGTTGTTGTGATGGGTGTTTGTGACGTGAATATCAAAGACGTTATAGAGGACTGTAAGACAATCTGCTGTCTGAATGAGACCTGTAAGGAGAACCCCAGAACCTTGCTGGCATGGATGTGAACCCACATGAGTGTAAATGGATGTCTTCACATACACATGAATCACACAAATGAATACATATGCACGTACATGTATGCATGGGTGTGTTTGGCACGAGTGAGTGAGTGTGTGTATGTGTGTGTGTGTGTGTGTGTGTGTGTGTGCATGTGTCTGTTCCGCACATTGCCAGCTCACCTCCTTGCCAGTATAACAAGTGTCCTAGTGTGCTTGTGTGCGTGTGTGTATGTGTGTGTGCACTTGTGTGCGTGTGTGTATGTGTATGTCTGTGTGCGTGTGTGTATGTATGTGTGTGTGTACGATTACAGCGTGCCTGTCTGTGTGAGAGCCAGGGGCAGCTGTGTGCTGGGGTGAGGTGTTCAGGCTCAGCAGGGGGTGTTTCTCACCCATCCTTACCCATCCTACCTTCATCATTAGCCTCAGCCGCCTCGTTGGGACAGGCCTCTGGAGACTAACAGCTAGCACTAACAGCTACATGAATTACCCGGGAACCATGGCACTGCAGGTGTGATCTCCTAACGAAGGTCAGGATAAGAGCCTCTGTGTGTGTGTGTGTGTGTGTGTGTGTGTGTGTGTGTGTGTGTGTGTGTGTGTGTGTGTGTGTGTGTGTGTGTGACAGAGAGAGAGAGAGGATCAGAGCTGTGTAACTCTTGTGTTCGGTCTGCCCGCTGTGCTTGAAACACCACACTGTTGGAGTTTCTTGTTTGCTGTCTGTGGGGCTGCTTGTATGGCTGTGGTTGTGTGTGTGTGTGTGTGTGTGTGTGTGTGTGTGTGTGTGTGTGTGTGTGTGTGTGTGTGTGTGTCTGTGGGGCTGCTTGCATGGCTGTGGTTGTGTGTGTGTGTGTATGTCTGTGTGGCTGCTTGCATGGCTGCGGTTGTGTGTGTGTGTGTGTGTGTGTGTGTCTGTGGGGCTGCTTGCATGGCTGTGGTTGTGTGTGTGTGTGTGTATGTCTGTGTGGCTGCTTGTATGGCTGTGGTTGTGTGTGTGTGTGTGTGTGTGTGTGTGTGTGTGTGTGTGTGTGTGTGTGTGTGTGTCTGTGGGGCTGCTTGCATGGCTGTGGTTGTGTGTGTGTGTGTGTATGTCTGTGTGGCTGCTTGCATGGCTGTGGTTGTGTGTGTATGTCTGTGTGGCTGCTTGCATGGCTGTGGTTGTGTGTGTGTGTGTGTGTGTGTGTGTGTGTGTGTCTGTGGGGCTGCTTGTAAGGCTGAGGTTGTTTGTGTGTGTGTGTGTGTGTCTGTGGCTGAGGTTGTTTGTGCGCATCTACTGTGTGAGGGCTCGCCTGTCTGGCTGTGCTTGTTTGTGTCTAACATCCAGATGAACAGAAGCCACTGGTTCCCGGAGGGACCCCGCCCCACCCCACCCCCCAACACACACACACACACACACACACACACACACACACACACCCTCCTGACACCAGCCTAATAAGATGCTGTGATTTGATTGGTGTTGTATTTGATTTAGATTCCCTGGTCCTCCCTGGTCGTCCGGTGGCTCACTCTCCAGGCTGCGGCCAGGACCGCGGCGCCCGTCAGGGCCTCGCCGACGAGGGACACGCAGGCCAGCGCCAGGGACCAGCCGAAGCGGATGTCCACGTCCTCGTCCAGGGTTCTGGAGCCGTCAGCGCTCTGGGCCAATAGGAGTCGGGCCGCCTCCCTGTAGCCAGCGGCGCAGTACGCCACGTAGATGCACACGCCGCTCAAGGTTGTCAAGGCTACACACGCAGACGCGGATAAAGGCACAGAAAACAACCGTGAAATATACACGTCTACATTCCAAACTCTGACTTGTGCTCTCTTTCCACTCATTCTTCTCCTCCACTCAATCGTCCCTCTCTCTCTCTCTCTCTCTCTCTCACACACACAAATATAATTGTTTTGTTTGTGTGAGAGAGTGAGCAAGACAAAGAATAAGATGAAGAGAGAGAACAAGTCAGAGTTTGGAATGTAGGTGTTTTGTCAGACAAAGAGGCTTTCATATGAAATGGAAAAACAGACTAATTTGCCAACGTTCTTGGTCATTACAGACACAACATGCTGACATGAAAGGATAGAATTCGTGCAAATAGTCCCTTCTCTTTACTTTCTTGACAGTAAATGGTTCACTGAATAGCAGTGCTTTCTTTCATACAGGAAACAAAACAGTAAAACGACTGAGGAGCCAGTGTTGACAAGCTGACGTTGTCAGACCTTATTCAAAGGATTTCATTTGATTTATTTTTTTCAAGGTTTTTAGTTAATGAAGTTTATTTAAATGTCACCATGACAAGATCACACCATGACAAGTCTGGTGTGCAGTTAGCAAAAGAGGATACAGAGTATGTGTTTTTGCCCTAAGCTGGCCACCAATGGCTACTCCTGTTAAAATTTAACGCCCGTTCACAGCTTTGTAAAAAGTTGTTACGGTAGTAAATGGCGCATTTCAAATATCAACTATAATGACATGACATGTTGACCGATATCAACCAATTACACCATATTGGTTGTATATGTCAGGAAGCCTACATCCACAGAGGACCTGTGGTTAGTTCTTTAAGATGTTTGGCGCAAGCTACCAGCCGAGTTCCTTCAAAAACTGTATGCAATAGACCTAGAAAAATTGATGCTCTTTTAAAGGCAAAGGGTGGTCACACCAAATATTGATTTGATTTAGATTTCTCTTTTGTTCATTCACTGCATTTTGCTGATTGATGAACATAAATGATTAACACTTCCATTTTTGAAGGCATTCCTAGTTGACAGCGTTTTTTCACACCTGCCTAAAACTTTTGCACAGTATATATATAGGCTATGATAGTAAAGTGTCCATACATTTCTGGTGAGGTAAGAATTATGCTTTCTGGGGACCCTTTTATGAGTCAGTGGCACTGAAGGCTTACGTCCTATCTGCCCACCGTCCTAAGGGTACAGTAGCAGCAGTGATATAGGGCATCAGTGACATAGGGTATTATAAAGCAGTGACATAGGGCATTGTAGAGCAGTGACATATGGCACTGTAGAGTAGTGACATACTGTAGGGCATTGTAAAGCAGTGACATAGGGCATTATAAAGCAGTGACATAAGGCATTGTAGAGCAGTGACAGGGCATTATAAAGCAGTGACATAGGGCAGTACTGACATAGAGGAGCAGTCACATAGGGCATTGTAAAGCAGTGACATAGGGCATTGTAGAGCAGTGACATAGGGCATTGTAGAGCAGTCACATAGGGCAGCAGTGACATAGGGCATCAGTGACATAGGGCATTGTAGAGCAGTGACATAGGGCAGCAGTGACATTGGGGATTTTAAGCAGTGACATAAGGCATGGTAAAGCAGTGACACAATCAGGCTCTGGACACTCTGAACCCTAAGAGAGTGCCTGAAGCAGAAATAAGTGTTTTTTTCTCTCATTTCATTTCATTATCCTAAAGCTGTTTTTGTCCTGTGGGAATGGCCCATAGCTTCAAGCAGCAGAATAGCAAAAAAAAAAAAAAACAGCGGTGAAATCGATTTCCAGATTTCATCAGTAGCGGGCAACCTGTCAGTGACCCCCCCTTCACACTTTGCTTTAAAAACAGTCTCACTAAGGGGAACAAATCGATGGCTGCATTCAGCACCACTAGAGCTAGGAAACCGGACGCATGGCAGACAAACAAGAAAAGGTGACGCACTCCTTACCCCGAACATTAGCAAGAACCCCGTCAGCAGCAGAAGCATTATTCTCCTGTACACATCTATATAGCGTGGCATTATTCTCCTGTACACAGCTATATGGCATGGCATTATTCTCCTGTACACAGCTATATGGCGTGGTGATATACAGTATATGCTTACCCCCGAACATTAGCAGGAACCCCGTCACCAGCAGAGGGCGATGTGCCCGCGCCAGGAGCCCGATGATGCCCAGCACACTGCCCACCAACATGATGATGACGCTGAGAGGCAGCAGCACCAGGAACGCAGCGCGCAGGTCTGGCAAGAGACAGGAAGGAGCAGAGCAGCGTCATACTGGCGGCTGATGATGTTTGGGAACATGGCCATCTGTTCAGCGCCCGTCTCTGCTCCGGCGTTCAGCTCATTTGTATTTGCTGTACTTTTCCCCAGTTTACCTGCTAGCACAGGCCAGTGGTTGCAGTTGTCTGTTTCTTATTTTATTTATTTCTATCTGATTTCATATTGTTACTACTGAGTTGTAATAGTGATTGAAGAACACACTAAATACATATTCAATGACATAACAATGCTTGAATTTTCAAACAACACTATCAAGAGTTTGTGTTAGTTTGAACTATACAGAATGAGGGCATGCCATAAATATTAAGTATGTCTAAGTCACAAAATTGTAACTTTTATCTTGGGAAACAATTCGCCTTTATCTCGGGAAACAATTAAGTATAATCTTTAAAACTCAAAATCTTGCACAATATTTAAGTAACCCAAGTATACAAAGCCTACCACACTGGAAATATGTAAAATACAATAGCATTTTGTAGGGGAGGTCTGATTTTTAATTATGCATAGAGAAGCATTGAAGGAACAATTTTTCCTCTTCTGCTGTAAGATGATCGTTGGTTTTTTTATTGTACCGATTGCATTGTAAAGAAATTGAACTGAATATTACCTCTCTCTTGGACTACACTATATATATAAATATATATATATATATAAATATATATATATATATATATATATATATATATATATATATATATATATATATATATTCTATTCCACATTTCCACCCCAGGCTTTACTTCTGTGTATTTTACATCATTTGTTCTTACACACCAAGGGCAGGGCAGGCCGGAAGACCGGCTATGTCACATGACTTCAGAGCTGGCATCTTCCACCCAAGATTGCAGCAATGGAGCCTTTCATCATGAAAGAGGTCAGCATCTCCAGAGGTTTTATTGTGCAGCACCGGAAGGCTGAAAGGGGGCCAGTAAGTCTTTGTTGGCAGTAGACTCATAGCAGAGTGGGCTAGGTGTTGATTTCTGTCCACTGTATGCTTCATGGTGTGTATGCTCCATGGTGTGTGTGCTCCATGTTGGTGTGTGGCAGGGGAGACACTGGCAGGCTTTCTGTCACTAGAAATACATCAGTCACACATTGTCTCTTAGAGGGGTGGTCTGATAGAGAGAGAGAGAGAGAGAGAGAGAAACATTTTTTCTGCCTAAACCAACAATCTATAGTTGCTGGAAATTGGAAATTGCTTAACAAAAAAAAAATGTTTGTATATCTCTCTTAACTTCATACTTAATAAGCAAATATTAGTAAACCCATGGACATGTTTAATGTTTCTTCATTTGCCAACATAAGAATGCACATCTGTACTTTCAAAATTCATGTGCAGCTCAGATGACGTCTTCCATATTCAGTCATGCCGAATCCTGCAATGTTTTAATGCTGCCATGTTTTAATCCTGCAATGTTTTAATGCTGCAGTGGTTTATTTTGTCATCTCCAGTAGGCCTAAGCCAGTTTCCGTTCTGTCATTATGTTTTAGAGGCAGGCTCTGTGATTCTGACTCTGTACTTCTGACTCGACGCAATTTTACTCTGAATGACATTGTGCTCAGCAACATCCTGTGCCTCACTGCTGACACACACACACACACACACACACACACACACACACACACACACACACACACACACACACACACACACACACACACACACACACACACACACATACACACACACACACACACACACATGAATGCCTCGGAATGCCATTTCAACTTTCTGTGCCATAAAGCCATGTTACATTGTGAGAACATCTGTGGAACCTTTAAATGACAGAGTATACATGAATGAACATAACGACTCCTCATGCACAGGGCACATACACACACACACACACACACACACACACATACACTGAATGCAGAACACTGCTTGTGCGCTGAGCGGGTAGATGATGGATGTAGCCATTCTGTCATGGCCTGCGTTTAGGCTCACAGTTGGGAGAAAAGTGTCAGTGGTGGGAACTGGTGATTTCCTCACGTCATTGAACTGCCTTCTCTACACAGCTGTATGGTGCTGGTCATATATATATATGCTTGGCTCTTCTACACAGCTGTATGGTGCTGGTGATATATGCTTGCCTCCTCTACACAGCTGTATGGTGCTGGTGATATATGCTTGGCTCTTCTACACAGCTGTATGGTGCTGGTCATATATACATATGCTTGGCTCTTCTACACAGCTGTATGGTGCTGGTGATATATGCTTGGCTCCTCTACACAGCTGTATGGTGCTGGTGATATATGCTTGCCTCCTCTACACAGCTGTATGGTGCTGGTCATATATATATATGCTTGGCTCCTCTACACAGCTGTATGGTGCTGGTGATATATACATATGCTTGGCTCTTCTACACAGCTGTATGGTGCTGGTGATATATATATGCTTGGCTCTTCTACACAGCTGTATGGTGCTGGTCATATATACATATGCTTGGCTCTTCTACACAGCTGTATGGTGCTGGTGATATATGCTTGGCTCCTCTACACAGCTGTATGGTGCTGGTCATATATATATATGCTTGCCTCCTCTACACAACTGTATGGTGATGGTCATATATACATATGCTTGGCTCTTCTACACAGCTGTATGGTGCTGGTGATATATGCTTGCCTCCTCTACACAGCTGTATGGTGCTGGTGATATATGCTTGGCTCCTCTACACAGCTGTATGGTGCTGGTGATATATACATATGCTTAGCTGTTCTACACAGCTGTATGGTGCTGGTGATATATATATGCTTGGCTCCTCTACACAGCTGTATGGTGATGGTCATATATACATATGCTTGGCTCTTCTACACAGCTGTATGGTGCTGGTGATATATATATATGCTTGGCTCTTCTACACAGCTGTATGGTGCTGGCACACCTAACGACATTGCAGCTCATATTTGGGATCTTCAGTGGTTGGCCTGGCACCTCCAGGGTGTCACTGATTTGGGTGGGTCTGTTTGCTAAAAAAAACCCCAAAGCCATGTCATGTCCAGCATCCATCATCCTTTATAGATTATTTTGTGTAGATGTTATTTCTTATGGGCTTTTTAGTTTTTTAAAACTTGAATATGATAGGACAGCACAGAGTGCCAGAGAATGAGTGTGACAGGGAGACGAAGTAGGATTGCAAAATGACCTTAGGGTTGGGCTCGACACTGTCTCTATGGACTGGGCTCGACACTCTCTATGGATTGGGCTCGACACTGTCTCTATGGACTGGGCTCAACACTGTGTCTGTGGATTGGGCTCAACACTGTCTATATGGATTGGCTGAACACTGTCTCTATGGATTGGGCTCGACACTGTCTATATGGATTGGCTGAACACTGTCTCTATGGATTGGGCTCAACACTGTCTCTATGGATTGGGCTCAACACTGTATGGATTGGGCTCGACACTGTCTGTATGGATTGGGCTCGACACTGTCTCTATGGATTGGGTTCGACACTGTCTCTATGGATTGAGCTTAACACTGTCTCTATTGATTGGGCTCAACACTGTCTCTATGGATTGGGCTCGACACTGTGTCTATGGATTGGGCTCAACACTGTCTCTATGAATTGGACTCGACACTGTCTCTATGGATTGATGTCTGGAATGTTGCTGATGTGCTCTGGGTAATGTTTTTATAACACCTGACGTCTACCCTGTATAGCCTTTAATGCTTTATTGAATTTCACATTCAAGTCAGTCTGGCCAACATGCCTATTCTCAGTTCTTCCTAGTCTTTAAAAATCCATAACCAATGAAACCAATGAACACTAAGCATACGTCATCAAAATTAGTGGTCTGATTGGTTGTAGCTCTGTCTAGTAGTACACAGAGGCATTTAAAAGATGCCCGTTGATTCTGCCTCTGAAAACTTTCAGCCAGGCTACCTGACATCTGTGACTTATGGAATGCCCCACATATTGAAAATGATGGCTGGCATTTTGTTTTTTTTTTTAAATCACTAACCACCAGAAACCAAATTTTATTGCAGCTCTTCTCTTCTGCAGATGTAATGCATTTTTTTCGGGTTGATTTCATTAGAGACTGTTTAAAATATGTCCTCATTTGGCTTGCTGAAACCCTGCAGTACTCATCTAGATATCTCACGCAAGCAAGTTGGTGTTGCAAGCACATCCGTGTTCACATTATATCTTATGCGTCTGATTACTGTCAAGAGGTTGCAACTGGTGTCAATAATATCCAGCTGCATCAGAGAGTTCTGGGTCAATTCAGCACCTCCCACCCCTCCACACCCCGACCCCCACCCCCACCCTGAACCCTACAAGTCAGCCGCAGTGGGAAATACAGGGAAAAGCGTTTCCAAGGAAACCATGCTCATTGCCTCAGACATCTGTGATTGATCAGAACATAGATGCTTTGTATTTAATGTTTTGGAAATGAATTTGGAAATGTGTGGTGTTTATCCTGCATACATAGGTACCTGTTAGAATGTATAGTTGTATAAAAATATGAAAGACCAGCACTAGTTATTTGCCCCCCACCCACATTTTTCCCTCCTGGTATAGGCATATATATATATATATAATATAGTATAATATAGTAAGTATGTCACAAAAGTAAGTACACACTTCACAGTTCAGCAAAATATGGGCCATATCTTTTCAAGGCACAATACCACACAAATGAAACTTCAAGCAATGATTCCTTCAATGAACTGCAGTTGCCCAGTGCTGGCAGCATTGAAGCAGCCCCAAACCATGGTGTTACCACCACTGGGCTTGATTGTAGGCAAGGCACAATTATAATAGTACTGTTAAACAGGCCACTGCCACACATGCCTGACATCATTTAAACCAAAAAAGTCTTATTCTCATCAGACCAAATTATGGTTTCAGTAATTCATGCTTTTGGACTACATGTCTTGAGCAAGCAGTTTTCAGGCTTCTTTTGTGATCAAGTTTTAAAAGAGGCTTTCATCTGGGAGGATGACCATGCAGACCAAGTTGTTGCACTGTGTGGCATATTATTTTAGCTCTGACAGACTGACCTCCCACTTCTGCAACCTCTGCAGCAATTCTGGCTGCACGCATGCATTTATTTTTTGAGGCCAACATTTGCACCTGACCCTGAGTGTGTGGACCCAACTTCTTTGACTGATCCTTTCAATGCCTGTTCTGACAATGCACCCATTTTGGAAAACCAAACCACACTCAAGCCGTGATGGTGTAGCACAGTTTCATGGTGTTGCTGATCTTTTATAGCATAGGCCATCATTCTGTAAAGCGACAATTCCATTTCTCAAATCCTGAGTTTTCTTTTTTTGCGATTAAGGAGCCATGTTGGTCATCCAGTGGATAGTATGAGAGAATTGTAGCCAAAACAATAAAATGAATAGCTCTAATACATGGCACACAAATGTATATGGTCCAGTTGAGCAGACCAAAACAGAAAAATTACAAATTGGACAAGTGGGTTTTTATAGTTCAATGATATGTACAGTTATTATTCAGGGTGTACTCACTTTTTTGTTTTCAGAGGACAGTAAATTAATACTGGTACACAAGCTGTACACTGACTACTCAAAAACATATTAAAGTTTCACTTGTGTAGTATTGTCCCTTGAAAAGATATAGCATTTTTTTTTGATAAAATGTGAAGGGTGTACTCACGTTTCAAAGTCAAAGTCAAAGTCAAAGTCAGTTTTATTTGTCAATTTCTTCACATGTGCTTGACATACAAAGGAATCGAAATTACGTTTCTCACTATCCTATGCGTTTACATAGACACAACAACAACAACAACAACAGTAAAGTGCAAGTGCACAAGACAAGACAAGACAAATCCTGAGCTAAGTTATTTGCAAATAATAAATAAAGTGCAGTTGCTTAAGGCTACTGTTACCTAGTGTTGCTAAAAACTAAACCAGGTATGACAAGTCAAGACGACAAGACGGGACAAGACAAGACAACACTGAGTGTGTGCATGTAGAGGTAGTTGTTCTTGTGAAAGTGATGGCTAGTGCAATAAAAATATAAATATAAATATAACAGCAGCATGTGTGTGCAAAGTAATGGCTAGTGCAATAAAAATATAAATATGATAGCAGCATGTGTGTGCAATTTTGCATATGCAGAGTCTCAGTTTGGGTAAGGTGGGGGGTGAGAGTCCAATGTTGGGGGGGGGGGGGGGGGGGGGGGGGGGTCCAATGGTCCAAGGGTGAGGGTGAGGGTGTGGAGGGGAGAGAGTTCAGCAGTCTGGGGCTGACGGTGAGGGCAAGGGTGAGAGTCCAATGGTCCAAGGGTGAGGGGGAGGGTGAGGAGGGGAGAGAGTTCAGCAGTCTGGGGCTGAGGGTGAGGGTAAGGGTGAGGGGGGGAGAGAGTTCAGCAGTCTCCCGGGTGAGGAGGGGAGAGAGTTCAGCAGTCTCACGGCCTGGTGGATGAAGCTGTTCGTGAGTCTGGTGGTGCGGGAGCGGAGACTCCTGTACCTCTTTCTGGAGGGCAGGAGGCTGAACAGACTGTGTGCAGGGTGACTTGTATCGTTGACGATTGTGATGGCTTTGCGGGTGAGGCGGGTGGTGTAAAGGTCTTGCAGGGATGGGAGTGGTACACCAATTATCCTTTCAGCTGTTCTCACGATGCGTTGTAGAGCCTTCCTGTTGTAGTCAGTGCAGCTTCCGCCCCACACGGTGATGCAGCTGGTGAGGATGCTTTCAATGGTTCCTCTGTAAAACGTGGTCATGATGGGTGGTTGAGCACTTGCCCGCTTCAGTTTGCGCAGGAAGTAGAGACGCTGCTGTGCTTTCTTGGCCAGTGATGCAGTGTTGGTGGTCCAGGAGAGGTCATCACTGATGTGCACCCCCAGGAACTTGGTGCTGCTCACCCTCTCCACTGCAGCATCGTCGATGGTCAGTGGAGGGTGTTGGGTGTGGCCTCTCTGGAAGCTGACAACAATCTCTTTGGTCTTGCTGACGTTTAGCAGGAGGTTGTTGTCTTTGCACCATCTGGTCAGAAGCTCCACCTCTTTCCTGTAGTGGGTCTCGTCGCCGTTGGAGATGAGGCCCACCAGTGTCGTGTCATCTGCAAACTTCACGAGGTGGTTAGAGCTGTGGGTTGGTGTGCAGTCATGTGTCAGCAGGGTGAAGAGGAGGGGACTCAGCACACAGCCTTGTGGCGCCCCTGTGCTCAGGGTGATGCTGCTTGAGATGTTGTTGCCAACACGCACCGCTTGGGGCCTCTGGCTGAGGAAATCCAGCAGCCAGTTGCAGAGGGAGGTGCTGAGGCCCAGTTTGTCCAGTTTGCAGATTAGTTGTTGTGGTATTATGGTGTTGAACGCTGAGCTGAAGTCTATGAACAGCATTCTCACACGTTTGTGATGTACTGTATATATAGGGTGAGGCTGGGCCACTTTTTGGCAACATTTTGAAAGACTCATAAAAATATCATTCAACACCAAAAAAAACCTCCACAAATATCAGGTTTTCTTCTGTCCTCTATTAGACTACAAAGAGAATTAATTGATTTTAAGTCTTTTTATATTTTAGAGGTCTTTAATTGTTAGAAGCTGCTTTCTGGGCCAAATGGGCTGTGTTCAGGTAAAATGGAATGGATCCAATTCAGGTAAATGGAATGCATCCAATGCAGGACTCCTTAAAAGGTAAAAGAAATGTATTTTTATTTGAATTGTTTTTAGACACTACAACACATTAACCATTTTATCCATTTATATTTATGTCAGCTCTTTCTTAGCATGGTCTGGCAGGCATGGTCTGCTTCGCTAGCCACCTTTACAGTTCAGTGTGTTGCGTAGTTACCCTTGGTAAATTAGGCCCTTGCTAATTCTGCGCCACCTATTCTAGTGCCTACTGTATGAAGTGTGCGTGCATATGGTAACTACCAATACAGTTAGGCCTATACAGTATGGCTAAAGTCACCAATAGCTTCAAAATTCCAACTGTTGTCATTGTATATCTACAAATATCATTACTTTGAGTTTCATTTCCTAAAAATGATGGCGTAAAGTCATTGAAAATGGTGGCCCATTTTAGCTGAAGCTAATGACCCATTTTATCTTAAAGATTCAGGTGAAATGGGCCAGCAACTGAAAGGTGTTTTTAAGTCAAAAAATCAATTTTTGTGTAACTATAACCATGTTTCTCTGATAAAGGACATCAAGACAATTTCAATTATATTCATTCATTTCTTAACATTATAACAACCTTAATATATCAAAGTCATATTTTGCCTGCCAAAGCACTCACACTTATAATTAAATTAAATTTCCCCACCAGTGTCACTGTAAGGAATTTCCCCACCCACCCACCATAACAACATCAGATCAAATCATTCAAAACACATCAAGCACAGTTGTAGCAACAGTTTAAAATTATTACCAGTGATTGCTTATTCAAATTTAAAGAATTATCTGTGACCTATCTGTGTGAACATCAAGTCAAGACCACAATCATTTGTGACCTGCATGGCAAGATATAATGACAGTGGAGATTCGTTATTTTGATTACTTTGATTGCCCACTGCCTCTGTAGTGTTAGACTATGCATGCTTTTGTTTTAATGTGAACCTTGAAATCAACCTTGAGTTCATCTACTCTTGTTCATGCAGAGCAGTTCCTGCCTGTAGTTTGGACAGTGATTTTAGATGTCTTGGATATTAAAATATCGATGGCCTGACTTGCTCTGGGAATTATCCTCATAGGTAGGTTTTAACTGTGTTTTGTTCTTGGTACGTTTTTATCATTTTAAAAGGGTAACTTCAGCAAATCTAAAGGCATATACCTACTCTTAGATCTTGGCATACTGCTGGTAGCCAGAAAAAAAAGAGAAAAAAGAATAATTTGAGCTCCATTGGCAGAGCTTTTCGCACCATTGTGATAATCATACAAATCAAATACCAACCGATGCCTCAGGCAAAATCAGCCCCTGCCAATGACTGCATAGCTAAGACCTGATTGGCCCCGCCAACAACTACGTAGCTGAAACCTGAAGTCTGTGTAATGATGTCAATGGAGAAAAATACTTCAGGACCATGGACAGAGACTTCCTTTCATTCCTCAGTAGTTCAGACTGCAAGCGCGCACACACACACACACACGTAGACTGACCCTACCGAGTCTGCATTAAGACCTGCCTCTCAACAAGTCTGCAAGGAATACGCCACCCCAAAATGAAATTTTGTCTATCCCTGCAGTCCCTAGAGTTGGATAAGTGAGCAGAAGCGTTTTCCGGTAGACTCAGCCATTGTCCGAATCTGGCAGCACTGACCTTAGCTTAGCTTAGCATAGTCGGTGTAAACACACGTCGCCAACTAGCCACTTGTGGCAAAAGTAAATCAATTCACTTGATTTTTTTTGTAATTACTTCTCGTGACCTGTGCATTCAGATCGAGTACAAATGACAATGCCAATTAACACGAAGGAATTGCCCAAGCGGCATTTAGACGGGGGACTATATTTCGCGGAAGCACAGGCGAAGCACAGAGGCAAAGCACTGCTGAAAGGTGCAAATACGCCACGCAGCCCCTATAAACCCCCATTCCCCCACTTCCCTCAACACAGAAGCGTGGAGTTACTCATGAGTAGGCGGTGAGACTGTTCTAGTTTTTAGAAGTTTCTTCATTATACTGAGTAAAAATGGTTAACACCTGTGTAGCAAAGGGCTGCGAGAACAAACAGAAGACATACACCAGCACAATGTTTCACAGATTTCCAAAACCTGTGGAACAAAGACGTCTGTGGCTTGCAGCCCTCGGGATTCCATTGACGACACCGGAGGAGAAAATAAACCAGTACCGTGTTTGCGAGGAGCATTTCAAACGGGAGGACTATGAAGAGAAAATGCACTATGCTTCAAAAAAGATGGTATTGACACTGAAGAAAACGGCCGTGCCTTCTGTGTTCGATACAGAGGCTGAACGTAGTGCATCATCCATGCCTGTAAGTCTAATTTTGTATCCTTCCCTGAGTTATACATTGCTAACGTTGTAACTGCAACGTAATGTTAGTCTGGCTCACATTGTCGCTTCCAGATTTATTATAACTTCGACACCCGTTCAGTCTGTGTACTATAAACAATGATTTTACCTGTAAGCGCTACCTGTAGCATGAAATGAATGCAGGGTTTGGTTACACTTAGCATAATTGTTCAAACTGTTGTCTACCTTCAGTGATGGGCCATCAACCCATCCCCCAGCCTTTTACAATAATGGTTCTGTTGACTCAGGAAAAGCAAACCTACGAGTGGGCCGCATAACATAACTGTGATAAGAACATTGCAAAGAAGTTACTGTTCATGTAAAGTTTACATAATAAATAATCCATTCAAAGATTATGACTCAAGAAAAGCAAAAGGTTTTGACCTCTTGGAGTAATCATTTCATTTACATTCTATCAACTATTTCTCAGGGTGATCTCAGTGATGTACAGGAAGAAGTTGAGGAGTCCCTCCACCTTTTTGTAGACTTACCTCAATCCACTCCTCAGAAGTCCAGAACGTCAGACTTCAAGGCTCCGTTACCTTTGCACAGCACTACAACACGCAAGTCACTGTCTGTCCTTGCACCCTCATGGACACAACAACTGGTAGGCTAATGAACCTTTTCTCATACTGTTGTTGCAGGCACTGTACCATGACAACTGAAAGTCTTGACATTGCATGCATCTGTTCATTTTGTAGGATACAGCATCTTTGCCCATGGTCACAGCCGTGTGCAGTCCTAGAAGAGGTCTAACATTTGCTGTAAGTAGCAAACTTGGATGACCAGTATCTAGTGTCCATTATGTCTACCTTCCAATTACAGTAAAGCACATATGTAGTTATAGAGCAGTTAGAAATTTGTGTGGCACAGTTATTTTTTTTGTGAGGTGACTAACATGTATGTGTGGGACCAGCCGTGGCCTGCTGGTTAGAACTTAGAGCCATGAAGTTGCCAGTTCGATTCCAGACCAGTGGACCATGGCTGAAGTGCCCTAGAGCAAGACATCTAACCCCTCACTCCTCCCCGGGCAGGCTGAAGTGCCCTAGAGCAAGACATCTAACCCCTCGCTCCTCCCCGGGGAGGCTGTAGTGTGTTCGTCACCCTCACTGTGTGTTTAACTGTGTGCTTTGTGTTTCACAAATTTATGATTGGGTCAAATGCAGACACACAATTCATTGTGTGTGTAAATACACTTGGCCTACAAAACTGATTCTAATTTGTAATGTTTTATTGTGAAATTGATGAAGTATGTGTATTTGTCAACAACAGGAACCACAAGATACAGCACAGGCCGAGATGGATATCAGCGCATCATCTGCCTTCGATATCAGCATGACCTCGGAACCAGCTGCTGAACCAGCAGACACAAGTTTTCTCCCCTTGTCAACCCCCTCCTCCTCTACCACAGGAAGCTCTACGAACCTTTCTGACCAAGCAGGAGGCTGGCGTGAGAGAAAATGGATCGTAAATGAGTCCAAACTAATAGAACTATTTCAGAGATGTCCGAGTTGCGGAGCTCCACTGTGTAATCTGAACCGGCACAAAAAAATAGTTGGCAGCCAAATAACACTAAAATGGGAGTGCGATAACGGACACACTGGGGAATGGCAATCCTGTCCTGATACACAAAGGCATGCCTGAGAATAATCTCTTGGCATCTGCAGCCACACTGTTCACAGGTGCCACATACACAGACATTGCGGACTGGGCTGGGCTGTTGAATCTTCAGCTACCTCATAACACTACTTATAACAATATACAGTCAAGTTACCTCATTCCAACAATTGAAGAAACCTACAAGAAGCAGGAAAATGCTATCAGAGCCAGACTCATCTGCCAGACTCTGGATGGTGAAGATCTGCACATCTGCGGGGATGGGAGGAGCGACAGCCCAGGTCATTCAGCTAAATACACAACATATTCTTTTATGGATGACACCACCCAACAGATTGTTGGGTTCGATTTGATACAGGTAAACAAAGCAAAACCAAAAAATAAGACATAATGGAGAAAAAAATAACTAATATCCTAAAAATCCTACTAACTACTGCCTAAAATCTCATTATTTGTAACCTGGTGCCCTCTAGGTGACCCAAGCTAACAGTTCAGTCGCCATGGAACCGATGGGTTTCAAGAAAGGGCTGGATAAGCTTTTAAATGACGGGATTGCTGTGAAAGTGGTAACCACTGATCGACATCCCTCCATTAGGAAGATGATGTGAGAGGCCTACCCAGACGTAGTACACCAGTTTGACCCATGGCATGTGACAAAAGGTTTGTTTACAAGGGTACCATTGTGGCAAGCAGCCCAAATTCACTGTCCATGCACATTCTCTAATCTGCTTTTTCATTATTTTCCATGTTAATTTAGGAATAAAAAAGAAAATGGTTGTGGCAGCAAACAGGAGTACATGCAAGGACCTTGCACCATGGATAAAAAGTGTGACCAACCACCTGTGGTGGAGCAGTAGCTCATGTAAAGGAGATACAAAGGTACAAGCAGGCTTTGTGGAGAGATGTATTTTTTTCCTTACTATTGATGACATAGAATGCACAGTGAAAATGCTGGATGGGAATCACCACAGACAACTGGCATCGTTTACTTTATGGCATGCAGGAATTTTCCAGATAGTGCGCAAGGACTTTAACTGAATACAAGAATGTTTCCTGTTTGTGATCTAATGTAATTCAGGAATTACAAAGACGATGGACGTCCATCCTGCATCATATCCGTGGTGTTCATCGATGGGAGGAAGATGGAACAGAATACAGATGCTTCCATGATGACCTCTCAGCAGATGAACAACGGATGAAGAAGTGGTTGAAACATGGTTCACCAGCCTATACAGCCCTGTATGAAGTGGTGATGGACACACGTCTACTGAAAGATCTGAATCACATGACACTCTTCAAACACACAGGTATGAAACACATATTGGATTGATTGTCAATCATGAAACCCGATCCCAGTCTTGAACAGGTTATGTATATATCAGTTACATTTTGCAATGTTTTCTAAGTAGTGACTACTGTGATTTGTGCTTTACCAGGACAACTAGAGGTGTTCCACAACTCACTCCTGAAGTACTGCCCGAAGCGTCTACACTTTCCATATCCATCTATGCAGGCACGGACAATGTTGGCTGTCATGGACCACAATGAAAATCATGACAAACCACGTCAGCAGGCAACAACAGTGGCTGGTAAGAACCAAAAGTAGCCTATGACCTCCTGGGGGCATCTAGTACTTTGTGGCCATAGCAACACCATTACTGATATGCAAGTATTTCTATCTGGCCACATTGATGTTTGCCCAGACAAAGAAGTGCTGGTTCAGGTATTACAGGCAAATAATATTAATAAAAAAAATAATAATATCCACCTGATGAACTCACCAGAAACCATTCACTTATGTAATTACAGGCCTCAAAAGATACAACATTGTTTACCAGAAACAATCAAAACAGTGGATCCAAAAACCTGTTTACACAAATACCACCCAAAGGTTCAGAGATGAGATCATGGAAGGAGTCATCCAAAGAAGACTGGACCCCTCTGTAAAATACAGACCCATCATCCCATGTTCAAGTCTCTCAGCTGGCAGCAAACATAGCCTTCAACACATTTCGTGTGCTACACATCAAAAATTATTTACATGCTCCGTTGATCATTTTCTAGTGACCTTACATCATCCACTAACAAGTTTTATTCAATAGAACATAATGTCATATGTAAAGACAAACTGCAAGTTTTCAAAGCCTGTCAATGAAGGCAAGTTTTTATTTTTTATATCAATGTTGTATATACATTTTTACTTTTTTTACATGTTTCTAATAAA
Source organism: Coilia nasus (assembly GCA_027475355.1). NCBI lineage: Eukaryota > Metazoa > Chordata > Actinopteri > Clupeiformes > Engraulidae > Coilia > Coilia nasus. The sequence continues at coordinate 36,662,818 of CM050216.1, read as the reverse complement.
ATAAACAAATGTCTGCTTTTTCTTTACATGTTTGGTTTCATTGGTGTACAGACCCAGTTATAGTTTTACAGTAAAAGCAGATTTATGTATTTACAGATACAGATGCAGGGCCTGTATTACAACAAAACACAACAAATATTCCAGGTTGTATATTTGTACAGAAAATGAAAGAAGTACCCATAACATTTTACAAAGTTATGTAAGGTTAATAACTACATTACTACAATACTATATCTATTGCCTCCTGTACCTCTTGAAACCCAACGTAGACACCAGACTCTGATGGAAATTTCTGTCGGATTGCTGCAACCACACACGATGGCAGTGGAGTACGATTCCCTTTACCCAGTGTCTCTCCCTTCAGGGCCCACTCCAACACAACATGATACGACACCAACCTGTATTGCCTGTAAAAAACAACAATTCTATAAGTACAGGTCTAATGCATATACATCAAACTTCACCGTAACGTAATCATGCATTTTGGTACTTACTCTGAGGACAGCTGTCCATTGGGTCCACTCGGTGTGTTGTCCCTTTTCCAGTTCACTTTATCGCGTCGAAAGAAGAAATTGAGGACTGCAGGATGGATCATTGCAGAGAAATCTTCAGTAGCAGTGACACAACTGCGTCCACCCTCCTCTTCGGGAGCATTGCTCTCCATTGATGGCAGTATTTTCTCCCACTCTGCACAGCACAAACACTCCATTTCAGTCGGCATCGGTTGGCACACTCCACACTCACACCACCAGTTTGCTCTCCTTCGCTCATCCGAATGGCTTTGAATAGTCGGAGCGTCCTCCCTTCCCAGACCCAAAGCTTGCAGCTCCTCTTCAGTAAACACAGGTTCCAACAGGTAGGGTCTTGGATCTTGGTAATCTAAGTCATCGTCTTCGTCTGTAATATAATCTTCAGTATTTGTCGCCATTTGTACGCAATATATGAGAAAACAAACTTTCAAAGACTGGAACAGTCTCACAGCCTACTAATCAGTAACTCCACGCTTCTGTGTTGAGGGAAGTGGGGGGATGGGGGGGTTTCCAGGGGCTGCGTGGCGTCTTTGCGCCTTTCAGCGGTGCTTTGCCTCTGTGCTTCACCTCTGCTTCCGTGAAATATAGTCCCTCATCTAAATGCCGGTTGGGCAATTCCTTCGTGTTAATTGCCATTGTCATTTGTACTCGATCTGAATGCACAGGTCACGAGAAGTAATTGTAGTAATTGGAAGTGGCTAGTTGGCGACGTGTGTTTACACCGACTATGCTAAGCTAAGCTAAGGTCAGTGCTGCCAGATTTGGACAATGGCTGAGTCTACCGGAAAACGCTTCTGCTCACTTATCCAACTCTAGGGACTGCGGGGATAGACAAAATTTCATTTTGGGGTGGCGTATTTCTTTAAGATCTGCCTCTCAACAAGTCTGCATTAAGATCTGCCTCCCAATGAGTCTGCATTAAGACCTGTCTCTCAATGAGTCTGCATTAAAATCTGCCTCCAACGAGTCTGCATCAAAATCTGCCTTTCAATGAGTCTGCATTAAGACCTGCCTCCCAATGAGTCTGCATTAAGACCTGCCTCTCTGACCCTCCTGTCCTCAACACAGGTGCCCCCCAAGGATGCGGACTATCCCCTTTGCTCTTTGGCATATACAAATGAAATTCAGCAGTGACCACTCCCTCATTAAGTATGCAGATGACATGGCCATGGTCGCCCGTCTTCTGCACTTAAACAGCTCTCCCTACCTGCAGTCAACACCCTGGCTTCATGGTTTGACAGCAGCTTCCTGGATCTCAATGTCACCTAGACTGAGGAGACGTAGCTGGGAAGCAGCAGCCAGGAGGCGATAAGGACTCAGTGCCCACCTTTAAGCCAATCAGCATGAAGGGTCTGGATAATAATAACAATAATAGCCAACGAGCTAAATCTCCAAAACCATGTGGGCTGTGTGTACAAGAAAGGGAGACAGCACCTTGCGTTTTAACACAAGCCACACACAATGTCCGTGGTATACAAATCACTGACAGAGAGTGTGCTGACATCCAACAATGCATCATGGGATGGGCAACTCTCACTCAAACAGAAGAACACGCTAGCACAAATCATCAACCAGGCCGGAAGGAGCATTGGGCATAAACACCATCAACTCCCCCACTTGTACTCACAGATTTTAATTAAAAAGGCATCACTGGTGTGTCAAGACCCCATCCATCCCCTCCACGGTGCTTTCCAGCTGCTTTATTAGCAAGGAAGAATGCCTACGAACAGTCATTCATTCCATCAGCCGTGACCATCCCTGACAAAGAACCGTCCAGGTAATTTTATTATGCAGCCAATCTCAAAACCACTTGATGTATTTCTGTTTTTATTTCATGCTGATCTGTCTTACAACTCTTTGGAGCAAACTGGACTGATTTTATTTGATTTATTTTTATTTTTAAGTATCTGTTGTGCATAGTGTTTTTCGTGTTGTGTGTTGTTTTTTATGCCGCTGCCAAAGACATATTTCCATTTCATGTAAAGTTTGATGGACATAAAATAAGTCTAAGTGCAATGTTTAATGTCTTTTCACATATTAGGAAATCCATGGTGGGGGCAAGTGGGTCATGTATCTGTGAACATCCAATCCATTACATTACATTACACTTAGCTGACGCTCTTATCCAGAGCGACTTACAGATATTTACAGGATTTCAGTTACAGTCCCTGGAGCAGTGTGGGGTTAGATGCCTTGCTCAAGGGCATCTCAACCATGGATAGGGTGGGATTCGAACCGGCAACCTTCCGATTGCAAGACCAACTCCCTAACCACCAGGCCACAATGACATGTCACCTGCATGGCAAGAGGTAATGACAGTACAGATGCTGTATTTTGATTACCCACTGGCTCTGTCATCTATAGCCTATGTCTGCTTAATTTTTCTTCAGTGTGAACCCTGACATTAAATCACCAACCTTGATTTGATCTACCCTCATTAATGCTCAGTATGTCCAGCATGTAAATTAGACTGTTTGATAAAAACATTCATCTCCTTCTTTACTTCTTCACCTCTAACCTTTGCTTTTCCTCCTTACCTTCCACATTTCCCTTTTCTTCTTCATATTCCACATTTTCATCCTCTTTCCATCCCTTCTCTTCCCTTTGTCTGCATTTTTACACCTTCACCAGTGTTCACTCAGCTGTATCACACACACGCACACACACACACACACACGGGAACTGCATCTGGTCTCGCTGGAGTGTGATCTCTCCGCTCAGCTGCACTAAAGCAGGCACAAGTGGCTGGCTCAGAGGCATAGGGCAGGGACACACTTTGCCTCACTCCTGGTGTAGAGGCAGAGGGCAGAGACACACTTTGCCTCACTCCTGGCTCAGAGGCAGAGACACACTTTGCCTCACTCCTGGCGTAGAGGCAGAGGGCAGGGCCACACTTTGCCTCACTTCTGGCTCAGAGGCAGAGGGCAGAGACACACTTTGCCTCACTCCTGGCTTAGAGGCAGAGGGCAGGGCCACACTTTGCCTCACTCCTGGCTCAGAGGCAGGGCCACACTTTGCCTCACTTCTGGCTCAGAGGCAGAGACACACTTTGCCTCACTCCTGGCTCAGAGGCAGGGCCACACTTTGCCTCACTCCTGGCTCAGAGGCAGGGCCACACTTTGCCTCACTCCTGGCTCAGAGGCAGGGCCACACTTTGCCTCACTCCTGGCTCAGAGGGCAGAGGGCAGAGACACACTTTGCCTCACTCCTGGCTTAGAGGGCAGAGGGCAGAGACACACTTTGCCTCACTCCTGGCTCAGAGGCTGAGACACACTTTGCCTCACTCCTGGCTCAGAGGCAGAGGGCAGAGGGCAGGGCCACACTTTGCCTCACTCCTGGCTCAGAGGCAGAGGGCAGGGCCATGCTTCACCCTACTGCTGGCTCAGAGAGAAACTCTTCAATCTTCACCTACTGCACACGGGGCTTTAATGAAACTCACAAGCCCATCTGAACCCTCCCCCTCACACCAACCCCATCGAACCCTCCCCCTCCCACCAACCCCATCGAACCCTCCCCCTCACACCAACATGGCTTATTGGAACCCTCTTTGTCACACAAAGCTCATCGGAACCCTCTCTCACACACAAACCCCAATCTGAAGCCACTCCATCACACATAAACCCCACTGGAACCCTCCCCCTCACACAAACCCCATCGGAACCCTCTCCCTCACACAAAGCTCACCTGAACCCTCTCCTCGACACAAACCCCATCGGAACCCTCTCCCTCACACAAAGCTCACCGGAACCCTCTCCCTCACACAAACCCCATCTGAACCCTCTCCCCCACACAGAACCCTCTCCCTCACACAAACCCCATCGGAACCCTCCCCCTCACACAGTACCCTCTCCCTCACACAGAACCCTCTCCCTCACACATGAACCCTCTCCCTCACACAGAACCCTCTGCCTCACACAAAGCTCATCTGAACCCTCTCCCTCACACAAAGCTCATCTGAACCCTTTCCCTCACACAGAACCCTCTCTCTCACACAGAACTCTCTCCCTCACACATGAACCCTTTCTCTCACACAGAACCCTCTCCCTCACGCATGAACCCTCTCCCTCATACAAAGCTCAACGGAGCCCTCTTCCTCACACAGAACCCTCTCCCTCACACAAACCCCATCTGAACCCTCTCTCTCACACATGACCCCTCTCCCTCACACAGAACCCTCTCCCTTACACAAAGCTCATCGGAACCTTCTCTCTCACACATGAACCCTCTCTCTCACACAGAACCCTCTCCCTCACACAAACACCATCTGAACCCTCTCCCCCACACAGAACCCTCTCCCTCACACAGAACCCTCTCCCTTACACAAAGCTCATCGGAACCTTCTCTCTCACACATGAACCCTCTCTCTCACACAGAACCCTCTCCCTCACACAAACACCATCTGAACCCTCTCCCTCACACAGAACCCTCTCCCTCACACAAACATCATCTGAACCCTCTCCCTCACACAGAACCCTCTCCCTCACACAAACGCCATCTGAACCCTCCCTCTCACAAAAGCCTCAGCTGCTGATTTTGGGTCTGTAAATAGCTCTAGCTCCCTCATCTGTACAGTCATACCTGTGAAGGGTTTACCTGCTTCCTCATCTGCTGTACAGTCATACCTGTGAAGGGTTTACCTGCTTCCTCATCTGCTGTACAGTCATACCTGTGAAGGGTTTACCTGCTTCCTCATCTGCTGTACAGTCATACCTGTGAAGGGTTTACCTGCTCCCTCATCTGCTGTACAGTCATACCTGTGAAGGGTTTACCTGCTTCCTCATCTGCTGTACAGTCATACCTGTGAAGGGTTTACCTGCTCCCTCATCTGCTGTACAGTCATACCTGTGAAGGGTTTACCTGCTTCCTCATCTGCTGTACAGTCATACCTGTGAAGGGTTTACCTGCTTCCTCATCTGCTGTACAGTCATACCTGTGAAGGGTTTACCTGCTTCCTCATCTGCTGTACAGTCATACCTGTGAAGGGTTTACCTACACTTGTGCGTGGATATTTTTTTTATTACTCTGTCCCCGGAGGGATTGGCCAGGTATTGCAATGACCCTGTCCGTCTGTTTGTGTGTCTGTGTGTGTGTGTGTGTGTGTGTGTGTGTGTGTGTGTGTGTGTCTGTGTGTGTGTGTGTGTGTGTGTGTCTGTCCACCCATATGGGGGACCAGGTTGCTATGTCTGATCACGCTTGTTATTTTTGTACTCTATTTCCTGCAAAATCTTTACATGCCACTGGACAGAGTCCAAGTATCTGGTGTACTGAAAAAATGGAGTTCACCAAAAGCAAATCTGTGACAATTTGTCTTGTTCAATTTGCTTCATAAAACCCGGGGCACTTCCAACAAGCGCTTTACTGGGAAGGTGAAGTTGTGTAATACAGTTACTCTGCAGTAATGCTTCTTCTCTACACAACATGCACCTGATGACAGCAGCCTCAAAAAGGACCGACGTGCCCTTTAATGAACATAGAAGACCAATCACAAATAGTTTTATGCAACCGGTTCCTGGTTCACTTTCAAGAAGTGCTCTACTTGGAAAGTGCAATTCTGTAATACAGTCACCCTGTGGTAATGCGTTTTCTCTGGGCAACAGGGCAACAGCTGAAAATAATGTCTGATGGATTCCAGAGGCAACCCAGATGATTTCCTTGATAACAAGTGGTCTAATAATACTTCATTAATGGTTGCAGTGATAAAACTGTCTCATGGTCATTAGTCAAGGACTATGGCATATTTATTATCACCCAAAATGATTTATTTTGGACATTGGGAAATTCCATTTTCTGACATTATGTATACCAAACAACAAATTAATGAATTATGTGAGGTAACTGAGAGATTAAGAGGGAACCATAGAGGAACTTGCTTCTGATTATTCTGATCAAGTGCGCTGTGAGTGCTGTTTTTGTGAGGAGTGAAAGGGCAGGCTGCTCCTTGGAGATGGACATGCCAATATCTCTGAAATAGTAACATCTACAAATGCAGGCCTACTCTGTCTATTTCTTATGTGCAAGAAGGACGCAGCAATAATGGGAACAGCCCAGTAATATATATATATATATATTAATATACCAATGCATTGATGTCATTTTACAAAGGGGGTCTGTACACTGTGTATGCTCCAAGGGCATTTTATTTATTTAATTTGGGAAACATTTTGATGCTGTGTGATCTTCAACTGAAACGTTGCCAGATTTAAATAAATAAAATCCCCTTGGAGCCTACACAGTGTGCAGACTACTTTTTCAAAATAACTGCTATTTTTGTCTAGCACCTGGACTATTTTATTTGGATGTGCGCACCTTTCTCCACTTTCAGAATGCATTGATGTCAGTCAAATGTAAGCGGTTTTGACAGCAACGTTTCAACACAAACGTAGAAACACACCCATCCTGTAAAAGAGAACATGGCTAAGACTATTTACCTGACATTTGTGCAATGCATTAGTCATCCCATTATACAAATGCATGGCTATGGATTTTTCAGTCCCTCTTTCCATCCCTATTTCTCTTCTCATCCATATTTCATCCAGCTCACTGCTCTGACTGAGTATGTATTGTGGCCAACTGTGTGTGTCTGGTGTTTGAACAATACTGAGAAATACCAATACCCACTAACAGAGCAAGGCTTGGATAGGCATGGAGAGGAAGATGGTGTCTGTGTAAAACCAATACCCACTAACAGAGCAAGGCTTGGATAGGCATGGAGAGGAAGATGGTGTCTGTGTAAAACCAATACCCACTAACAGAGCAAGGCTTGGATAGGCATGGAGAGGAAGATGGTGTCTGTGTAAAACTGGTGTTTTTAGGCAGTGCCAGTGCTAGTACTCCTTCCTGCCACCTCTCCGACAGCTTGACTTCTATTTCTCTAAGTTATGCATCATAATTCACAAAGATACTTATCATAATGTTCTGATCCATTCTTTAAAGTAAATGACATTGCAGACAACATTCCAGACAACAGTGTTTCCACTTTACATATTATGTCTTGAATACATAAGTCCTGAGCATAATTCTTAATAGACATTTCCAAGTGTGATAAAAATGGCAATTTGTGCTTTAACTGCACTCTCAGAAATATGGGGACAGTAGGGGTACAAATCTGTATCTTAAGGTACAATACGTATTAATGTACCAAGAAAGGCTAATATTTGGACCTTAAGGTACTGATGTGTACCTATTCAGCTCTGGAGAAGGTACAAACTAGTTGAAAAACAGTGGTTAAAAGGTACAATTATGTGCCTTTGAGGGTACTAAAAATACAATTCTGTACCTTCTTTTCTGAGTGTGTATACTTAATATTTTTTCACAAATGAATTGTAAAAGGCAATAAGAACTTTAGACAACAGTTAGGCATCTATTTTATATATATTTACATTTAAAATAGAGTACTTACTTATGATATTCCTCTCGGAATGGGTGAAGTTTCCAGTACTTTTAAAGGGATTCACCAATGGTGAGCACTGGCTTTGGTCTGGGAAAAAAATCAGTTCATGATTATTTAAATACAACTTGGCAACAAACCGACCCAAATGTTTTTGTACCGAGAGGTAAACGATTAAAAAGTGAACTTACAGTGACACATTCTCCACAGTCCAGTGTGTGAGCTCTGAATCACAGACGAGTTGTAGCCGTGCGCGGAGACGTGAATTATGTACCAAAAATCAGTTCCAATGGCCACCAGGAGACAGGCGAAGCTCAGGAGTCCAACTGCGGCCATGAACCTGCTGAGAGACCCTAGTGACAGCCGCATCACTCTGCGGTGAGTGCTCCGCAGCTCCGGGTGGGAGAGTGTGAACGAGGACCTACTGTGCATCTCCGCGCGCTGCGCTCCTTCTGGGCTGGCTGCGTCTTTTTGTGCCTGGCAACGCTAATTACCACCAGGAGAGGGCAGTGTGGCGCACCCCTCAACATCGACAAATAAATGTTTTCTCTGTGTCTATCTTTCTTGCTCTCTCTTTCTCTCATTCCTCCACACACACACACACACACATGCACAGAGAGAGAGAGAGAAAATACGCAGGCTTCTCTCACAACAGATTTTCTGTCAAGTGAGTGTTTTCTGTCGAGTACTTTATTTCGCTATAAACAGATAAGATGGATTTCACTATAAACAAATATGATTCTGTTGACACAACTTCAAATCATCAGACAGAATAACATTCTCCCGTATTCAAGAACTGTGTCATGGATAGCAGGCAAATGACAAAAGCGAAAGTGAGCACAAGATTATAATATTCACTATGATTTCAATCAGGAGGCTACAGGGCTTTGGGGAATACAAAAACTGACAAACATGTTTGTATCCTATTTAAGCCATTTTAAACAGGCCTGCAAGACCAAGACAGAGATGTCTACACCCCAAGCCTTGCTCCGTAGGACTGAATCTCCTTCTTCCTAGGGTTAGGGTTAGGGTTAGGGTTAGACATTAGAGATTTCTCTACACCACTCGTGTCACAGGACTCTGCATCTCCTTTTACCTTTGTTCTCATAAGTTCACATGCCAAGCTCGAGTGACCGTGTGTCACCATAACAGCATGTAGGACACTGCTCCTTCCCAGCAATGCAGTGAACTCACCTGTAGTGTTACTGACTAGCTAATACCTGAACAGCTGTTACTGCTAATAAAACCACAAAGCATGTAGCTGAGGCTGCACTCTAGCATTCATTTGCAAATGATGCGTAGCCACATTTAACTAAGTTATTTGTACATGATGCACCATTTAACTAAGTTATTTGTACATGATGCACCATTTAACTAAGTTATTTGTACATGATGCACCATGTAACTAAGTCAGTGCTCAATTAATGCTAATTAATTGTCTTAACTTTATTGTCAAAAACCATGTACAGGTCATGAAACTGCAGTGCTCCCTAGGCCCACAGTGTACACTAAACATCCTGTAAACACGACATCCAACAGGCTGTGACTGTGGTTATGGAGCCACTGCACCTGGGGTAGTGCGTGCATAAGATGCATTCAATTTTTTAAGCATGCAGATTACATTTTATTCCATAAAACTCATAAACATTACTGTTTTTTGGTTTTATGTTGGTTTACGTAGTGAAATATTATTTTTATATTGTATTTATACTTTATACCACACAGGGCAGTCATAGTCGCACAAATATTTCAGTTATACATAGAGACATAGATACGCACAAGGACAGACAGAAACACACAGTACATAAAACACACTGCTATTACAGATTTCACACACTGATTCCACTCACAACGCACCACACTAACACACAGACAGAAAGTAATCATTCATCCATATAATAGTAATTCTAATGATAGTAATAATGATCATATGGTTTATTTATGAAGCACTTTTCTTATAGAGGAAAAAAGAAACAAAAAATGAACACAAGATAAAAAACACATAAGAGGGCTTGAGCCAGGGCTTTAAAAGCACAGCCCTTGGCCGTCTTGGAGCAGTGGAGCGAGGTAAAGACTAACCATCAGCGTATATGCCTATGCCACACCAGTCTACCACACGAACCGAAGCTAAATATTCATCCATATAATAGTAATTCTAGTCATAATGTGGAGAGGTAAAGACTATCGGTGACTATGCCTACGCCACACCAGTCTGTCACACAAAGGTGCTTAGTCCCAGCTTCATACAGTAAAACTCATCTAGGCTACTGTATTTTACTTAGAACATTCACCTGTGATTTCACTGATAACTGGGCCTTTTAGTCAAAACTTGTGTTCTAGGCCTATGTTATACAGCTCATGATTAAATTATTTAACATGTTTACAGCTCTTAAAGCAGATTTCAGAATATAGTGAGTGACCTTTAAATTATCAGTAATCTTCTTTATTCTTTTGCTGAAGGCGGGGGAAGACATCTTCCAGAGGTGTAAGCAGAAGACAGATCTAGCCATATGACCTTTCACATTAGCTACTATTGATAGATTGTCATCTAAGCAATCTATTTTCCTTTCTAGTTCTGACTGAAACCAATTATAGCGCTTGTAGGATTTCCACAAAAAAGTGTCCCCGCGATTCTATAGCATTAGCACCTACATGAACATTCTTAAAAAATGACGTTAGTCCTATTTTTATTTGATATTTAGGGTCATACTAAGAAAGACAAATATATTCGCATACAACAGAGTTTATTTACGCGGCCTTTCGAACCAAGCACTAAAAACAGCAGCCGTGCATATGACTTCTAAATGAAAAGTACATGTAAAACCGTCGCCGGTGGGGATTTGTACCGAGGGTTTATTCCCTTGAACTCACTTTAAGTTCTTTACCTCCTAGCGCTCACTTAACACTTTATTAAGCTACTTTTAGATATCTGAAAACATATACTTGTAGTCGTGGTATCTTAATCCAAGAGTCTACGGTTTAGATACTGATCTGAGTAGCAACCAATGTTCTATACATAGGCCTGGGGTGTGGAGACACTCTTAATTTGTGACACTTATATCCAAATAGTTATATGAAGTACTCACCTTCTGATATTTGTTTAGGATATCAGATACTGGGTTCTGTTGTAGGAATCTAACTCTTTTGGAGTATGTTTGCCTTTACTTGGTTAGTAAAGAGTCTTTTTGCTAAAGGAGTGGAGATCGCACACAAGAAGCTTGGATGCAATCAAGAGTATATTTTTATTATAAATGTATATGGTTATACAGAGGATTTGCAATAAAAGCACAATGCTAGCGTAAAATCTAACTAAACAGACAAGTCCTATGCAAGGGTATGCAAGTCAGAGTCTGCGATAAGTCTGCCTCGAGCTAGCCTCAGACCAGCCCTTTTATCCTAAAAAGCTTAACATGCGTGCCAAGGATGCCCACGAACATCCTGTATTTACGTGCGTCATCGGTTATTCCGGATGACCATATTTGGGCTTTCCCCTATTACGTGGGCGGACGGATGGCTTCCAAGTTTTGGACGCCGTTCTGACACCCCCACCTGGAAGCCTTTCGTCCGGTAGATATAGATAGCAATTTGCAAATAATTCAACATGATCCTCTCTTTTCAATGCATCAGTTAATTCCAACCAATCATACATTGCTCCCCCACCTCTAATCTTACGCCAGTGAGTTGAGTTTACTCTGTCTCCTTTACTGCCCATCTCTGAGGCAGCCATGAACGGAGTTTGTAGTCCGTCTCTTTGCCAGATAATTTCAGAATTTGATTTTAGATTATTGAGGGCCCTTTGTCCCATTTTGCCCATGCCTGGTGCAGGCTTGACAATCGGTTGAAAGGCAGCGTAATGGATGTGGTGCCATTCCCGAGTATCTGGTTGCCCTCCATTTAACAAAATCTTCTTGGCTATTGGTCCCTTTTTAGTCTCAACTCGCTGGTACAGACTCAAGGTTTTTGCTGGGGAAACGTAGTACTCACATTCGCAACCATGACACGTATCACAATTCTCTCTACGACATCCTGCACATTCCATAAAATTATCATGCATTTGTTTCGTAGGGCATCTATCACAATGTTTACAGTTTGACATGTAAGGACAATCAGCATACATTGCAGTACCATAACAGTCCTTCTTTTTATCACATCGGTTATGACTAGGTCTTACCTTTGTTGCCTCCGCCTTTTTGGGCAGTTTTGACTCTTTATGAGGGTCAAGAGGCTCAGCACCGCGTTTTGGTGCTGATTTCACAGTGGGTTCTGTGAGTGTATCTTCAAACGATCCGGCCGGAGGGCTGGTTGGCCCCCAGGCATTTACCTCTCCTTCTAGCATGGTGTCTAGAAGTAGGTCACCGAATGTTATACCGAAGCCATCGTCCTCTGTTGGGTGTAGCTCCAGGGTATCCAGTGTATTTATTAAATCCGTTACTGATTCCTCGGTGGGATCCATGGTGATTGGGGTAGAATCCTCGGGGATTGGGGTGAGTTTGGTTTTGCGGGTCTTGGGCTTCGTGATCGCTGGTAAGGGCTTACTTCCCACTGACGCGAGCCCCCTGGAGCAGTTGTTATTGGTCCCCCGCTGGTTTCTTGCTTTATTCCGCCTGGTGGTCTTTTTAGGACCAGCGGCGGTACCACGGCCTCCTGTGGTGGCTGGGGTGGGGATACCTGAAACCTCAGGTTGTTCCAGTCGAATACTGGGGGCTGACGGACTGGCAGTGGTGCTGGCATCTCCGTCATTCTGGGTACACTCGGTGCTGGAGGCACCGGCATCTGTGGGTTGGGCGTTGGGGTCCCGGATATCGGAGCCTGCCAAGCCCCCATCATGGGGTGGTGCATGGGTTGGGGCACCATCGGTCTGGGTAGGAGTCTGGCATGACTCCTCTCTCTAATTAGAAGATCACTCAATTCTGTTAGTAATCGTAATTTATTTAAATAATGGTCTTCCTGTGGGCCAATTATTCGTTCAACCCGATAGACTCTAACTCCATCAGGGCTTGTTCGGTCTAGTGCGAGCACAATTTTGTGATTGGGCTCTCGCACCCATCTAGCATATTCTATGCCTTCAAACACTAGTAGGGCCTGGCCTTGTCTGGTGGCCTGGCATCTTTGTGCTTCGTCCTGCAAGAAAGGATACATAGATAATAACCACTTTGTCTGAGTGATTTGTTTTCATGAGGCTGAGTATGACAGTCAGTAGTATGACTCCGGTTAGGAGTTCCGCTAAAGCTACAAAGTGCTGAGCGAAGCGTTCATGCCTTTTGGACATGTATGCCACTATCCACCATAACACTACGACCATGGTTAGGCCTGTAAGTAGATCAGCTACCCATAGAAACTTTAGTATCATACTGCTGGTTGGCAGGTAGAGTGACAGGGCTTTGGTTATCACCATCTCACTCAGTCCGATTACTCCTCCGACAGCGACTCCGTTGTAGAAGATTCTCAACGTTTTCGGGTTCTGCCGCTGGTAGAGGTACAGTGGTACTATGACCAGGGGTATGGTCACATCCCCGAGCCACCAGTATTTGGCGGTTCCTATCATTAAGTAAACAAGAACCTTGACCGTGGCTAGGCCCAGGTTTGGAGTATACAGAAGTATTGATGTTATTATCAATATTAATATTTGTGCTATTGTTTCCACGGCATCAACAGGATAAGGAGTGGATGGTTGTCCTACCTCAGTTCCGTTGGTACCGTTCAGCAAAGTGGCGTTGATTGTTGCCATTTCGACCAAGTCTCGATATATTTAAGCAAAGAGTAGAATATGGATGCTCAGGTGGCTCTTTTGGCAAGATCAGCTCGGTTCCTGTCTCAGACTTTGACTGATTCTAGCTGAGCATCCAAATATATATCCTCTAGCTGCTCTAGCCGCGCCTTCTTTCTAGCACGCCGGATGCGGCGCCGGATGCCATGTATTAAGAACAACCCTTTTGCAAACAGGTGTGCGAGGGGCACCGCAAGCAGTAATAGAAGCGCGCCCACGCCTATTTTTACAGCTAGCCAGACATATTTCATTATAGGGTTTAAGACATATTCGCTTAAGCCATCCCATGCTCTTCCTACTAACTCTTTTGTATTTTCCACAAACACTTTTGCCGTGGCTTTGATTATAATCCCGGCTACCTCTATGTACGCCCAGTTTTTATTTCCAGGCGGCGCAGCTGGCTTGTGAAAACACATTCTATTGCTTGAGTCATTTATTTCTATGTAGTGTCCTCCTAATTGGGCACCTGTTCCTAACTTTGTTATTTGGATTGGTTTTGGTTGTGTCACCGGCCACCAATCTCCTAGATTAAGATGCCCACAAGCTCTTTGTAGCTTGCCTAACTTTACTCTTTGGTTCCATGATCTAACCGGTAGTGAGGTACATTCCCAGGAGTCACAGCCCCATGACTTAGTTGCTTGGTTAGCTTTTTTGTATTGGGCTTGTGGGCGCAAGCCCACTAGGGTTTGGCCATGTATTTCTCTCCGCATTAGCATATCTGCTTCGTACACTAAACCTTGTTTCCAGGTACCTTCCAGGTCCCATTTACCATGCCAAGTTGATGTTGAGCCTTTTTGCTTTATTGAGTAATCCCAATGAGTTTTATACCCGCATAAATGTCGGATATAGCCTTGGTAGGCCATTCCTTCCCACATGTGCTGTTTGTTTATTTCAGCAGGGGGCATAGGGCCAATTCCGGCTATTAGGGTGTAGAACACTTTCCCTCCCTCTCGTCTAATCTCTATCGGGGGGAGTTGGATTTCCTTCTCGTTCTTTGGGTCATCCCAGAGCAAAGCATTGTCTAGCCACGCGACCCATTGGTATTTCCAGAATTCTCTCATAGTCCTATCTAGTGATTTTTCCCCAGTTACATTCAAACACTTTTCTATTGTTGACCTATCATGACGAAATAATGCTCCTAATTCATATCCTCCATCGAACTGATGTGGTTGTAGTACATGTTCCTGTAGGGTAGGGAATTCATTAGTCCAATTTGAGAATTTCATGTTGTACTGTTTGCCTACCCCTGCGGGCCTGGCTACATGAAGATCCCTAAGTCGGCCTTTGGGTGAGGCCTTGGTTTTAAGGCAGTCTACCGTACTGTTTACCCAGTCCTCGTAGTGCTCTGCCATCCAGGCTAGTACTTTAACGTTATTAAAGTTTGGGACCGTTATGGCCCATTCTCTTAGGTTATTTCTGTCCTTGTATACCATTGGAACTTGTATTCCATATGACCACCAGGATTGGGTTCCTGTGGGATATGTAACTAATGTCCATTTAAAGGTTTCTTCTATTTTGGTGTCTTTGTATGGGCGACAACCGTAGGCTGGTGTCTTGCTAACGGCTGCTAGTGCTTTTGGCACTTTTCGGCAGACCTCGACCGTTATATATTCCGTAGGATTGACATTATCTATTTCAGCAGAGTAGACACCTGCGTCTTCAGGTATGGCATCCATTATTATTAGTACTCCATCTGCTAGCCTAGTTCTGTTAATAAAGTGTCTGTAGACGGTGGCGTTTTCGCCGGTAAACCACTCTGCTACTTTATTTCCTCCGAGTTTCCACACTATTGACCTTGCAGGAGTGGCTGCGTATAATATGATGGTCTGACCCACTTCATAAACTTCGCTTTTGTCAGCTCCAATACATGAGAGTACGAATCGGGTATTGTCCTCCTCATATTCAGATATCTCTTCCACTTTTCCATCTCTTAGTAGTAGTTCTACTGGGGTTAATTCGCTCAAAGAGGTTAAGCTTTCGTGCTGCCAGGGGACTCCTGAAAAGTCCCTTTCGCTATCATAATCTCTCTTTTCTACCAGAGGGGATATCTTTAGGGTCTCCTCGTGGGAGGAACAGTTTGCAAAGTAATATTCTGAGAAGTTTCCATTTACAGCTTTGATTACATTGTACCACTTTATCCTGATTCTCCCTTTCAGACAGGGTACCGTACTTTCAGTTCGGCTTGTTCTAATTATTTCTAATTTCAGTGTATTTCCTTCCTGCCACCATAACCTTCTGGGTCTTCCTTTTACTTTAGACGTGGTTCCTAAGATGTTGACTAAGCTCATCCAATCGGGTTGTCCATCGCTACATGTCTCGTTGTTTATCATTAAGGTTTGGTTTATACATGGCCCGTTTTGGGGACATAGTATTTCTCCAAACATAGCATTGAGAGCCCATTCCCACTGGGTTTGGCACAGAGCGTCGGTTCGCTCTGTTACTTCGGATGGGCAGATAAGCCTAGTATCGTTTTTCATTAAGTCCTGTGCCTGTTCCCAGTCCTGCGAGTTACATCCTTGTAGGATGTGATGTTTTGGTACGTCTAAGGTTACATTAAATACTTCCCCTTCGTTGGTGGTTATGTTTGTCATGACCATCTGCCGAGATATCTCGTAGATGTTCATTTTTAATATTCCGTAATAGAATATTGTTAATCCAATCATGATGGCTATGATTAAGACCATCATAACTGCTCCGAAGGCGGTGCAGCATCTGGGTTTCTTCCTACGCTTTTTCCCATGATCTTTCCTAATCTTTTCAGGATAAACTTGCTCCGGGATTTGTTCACTTGCTGGGAATACTGTTTCTCCTGTTCCGAGGAGGGGGGTGCCGATGCCCCTTGCTGTTGGCTTGTTCCCTCCCCTCCCTCTGCGCCTTGGGAGCTGGACTCTGGCTTCTCCTCCCTCCATGGTGGTTCTACCACCGGGATTATCGTCCCTGTCTCTGCTGAGAGATAGATGGAAAACCCACATGAGACCATGGGGGTAGCGTACATTGTCCAGTGGGTCACCTGTTGCTCATGTACTTCCCTATTCATCATTTCCTTTCTTTTTGAGTACTCGTGTCTATCCGCTTTCCTAATTATTTTAGGTAGCGAGGAGCCAGGTTCCCCTTTCGCTGTTTTGGCTACCGTGGGCTGCTCCCAGTCCAGGTAGTATCTTTTCCGGGTGACTGTTACTTTCTCTTTTGTCGGTTCAGTTCCCTGTGTTTTGAACCCGGCCAATGCTATGGTCAGGGTTTGAGTTACTATCACTATTTTTGATGTATCTCTTCTTAGGGTCCCGGTTGTCACCCAGTCCCATTTAT
Organism: Coilia nasus; assembly: GCA_027475355.1. Classification (NCBI taxonomy): domain Eukaryota; kingdom Metazoa; phylum Chordata; class Actinopteri; order Clupeiformes; family Engraulidae; genus Coilia; species Coilia nasus. The sequence continues at coordinate 36,645,828 of CM050216.1, read as the reverse complement.
GCACCGCGGTCGGGTTGTCTACCGACTCTCTCCATTCTTCGTCATCGAAAGACTTGAAGTGGCTTTGACATGCCATTAGTCGGTTAGATATCACATCTCCTAATAGATCCTCATCCAGGGATTTCACCCCTTGGTCGCCAGGAATGGACACCTTAGTTGAGAATCTCGGAGTTGCTAGTACTCGGTAATGTTTCATTCCTTGCCAGATGAGGTGGTGCTCATCTTGTCGCTGCATCTTTTGTCCACTTCTAACTGTTGTTTCAGTCAGCTGGCGGATTATTGCTGTCTGTTGCGCTCTTAGGCAACTGGTTAGCCCATAGGTGCGTGCTTTGCAACATTTATTTGGATTCACAGCATGGTCTATTCGCCCTACATTATAGAACAGTGCATCCCTTTCATAACATGGTCTGCACAACGTGAATTTCGCTGCTCCCTGTAGCTCGATTCCATCCGTGTACAGCCCTCGGCTCTGGGGACCTGGTTTATTGTGATAATGGGTCCTCTGAGGGTCTGTTCGTGGACCTTGCCACAGTAGGTCAAACACTCGTTTTTTGCAGAAGACGCAGGTTCCTGGTTGGTATGGTTCCCAAACCAGAAACGCCTCTTCCCCTTGATGTTTTTCTCTTTTTCCTACCCAGGGTATCGGTGGATGTCCGAGATCAGTGGGAGTATACGAGAGGATGAGGTGCCCTCGTGCTAGTAGATTTGGTATCATTGCAGAGTGGTCCTAGGAGAGAATGGTGACAAAATGGCTTTGGTTAGTCAATAGTGTCACCATTCTGTCCACTGTACCCCATCCTAAAGAGCAGTGGTTGCTGGATCCTCACTTAGTAGGGAAAATGTCAGAGGGGTGAAATATTTCCATCTCATCGTTTTCCTTCCTTATTGTGACTAGGTTTCCCTGCCTACTGAGTGCATGCCCATTTATGACCCCGTTTTTTGTTTTTACCATTACTGGCACATCTATTATCTCGGTTTTACGAGGCTTCCCTTGGGTCTTTTCCCTCAGGTTACCTTTTTGTAATAGGAGATTTATTTTTGTTATCTCGGGAGGTGAATCCCATCTGTTTTTTGGTCCTCCATTAATGGCGTCTTTCGCTTTACGCACTGCGCGCTCGGCTATTCCATTAGTGAAGGATTTGTAGGGGATAGAGGTTTCGAGCCTTATTCCCCTGATCTGTGCCCATTCCTGGACGTCTTTTCCCTTTAAGTTTGGTGCGTTGTCGCTTCGCATAGATTTTGTCTCTGTTGAAACGATGCTTTCCAGTGCCCTGACTATTTGTGGTCCGGTCAGGGACTTAATCGGGTATATTTTCGCTTTTCCCGAGTTGTTGCATACGGCTACTAGGAAATTAGTGTGTCCTTTACTTCCTTTAGTTGGCTGCCCCACATCTATTGATATGGCTTCCCAGTCTGGTTCCCCTTTTCCTATTTTTAACTCGGGGTAGACCTGGAGATGCGCTCCTTTTCCTAGAGTTACACATTGTTCGCACTGCATTTTTACTTTTTTGTATATTTTGTGCTGTACGGTAACTTTGTAGGGTTTTAGGAGTTGTCGCATGGCTTCCAACCCGATATGGCCATATTCTTCGTGTAAGTACGTGTACCAGTGTTCTACTTTTTCCGGCGACGTCAGGTCAGGGGGAATGTAGATTGCTAGTAAGCGTGCTTTGATCATGTGATCTACTTCGTCATTTCGGGCATTATGTTTTGAGTAGTTTTCTTCCTTGTTTTGATGTGATCTTATGTCATATAGATGGGGTTTCACTGTCATGGACAGCTGGCTTAGCAGCTTCCATTGATCTTTGTGTTCCAAATCTTTCCCTTTCATGGTTTTCCAACCGTTTGTCTTCCATATTTCTACATCAGTGGTTGCACCTAAAAACACATATTCAGAATCAGTTACTATTCCTATGTTTCGTAACCCTTTATTATCTGCATCGGCTAGGGCTTCCGCTACTGCCTGTAGTTCAGCTCCCTGTACTGAGGCTAGTATCTCCCCTTTTCGATGTCTGGTGTGTTTATCAGCATTATACTGGATCCACCCCCACCTGGCATGCCTTGGTGAGGATGTGTTTTGGTTAGTTCCATCTGTGTAATAAACTATGGGCAGGTCATCTAGTGGTGGGACCTCCCGTGTTTGCTTTTCTTTAGGTGTCAGTGGGGGAGGCCTGTCACCGTCCATCCAGACAGCTATCTGCTCGTCTTCCATCATTATCTGCCATTTCCCCCACCTGGAAGACTGAGCAGAGCTTACCACCTGGGTATTTTTCTTAGCTTCTTTAAGGGCTAAGTCATTAGTCCTGATCCATATCTGTGCTCCCGCTGCTAATAGCTTTATAAAGTTGAGAAAACGCAAAATTATGGTTAGCGTCTGTTCTCTCTCGGTGAAGTTTTTCTCTGTAGGGGAAAACAACATGCTCTTTAATGCACATAGCCCTCCTGACTGATTACATAGGAGAATGGTTGCTCCTTCCTCTGTGGTTAGAGGGCTAACTATCAGTGGCTCTGTGATTATTCTGGGTGTTAATTCTGCCATAAACCCTTTCTTAATCTGTGCAATGGCCCCCCTGACCATCTTAGATTCATCTTGGGTTAGGTCTCGGTCAAACGTTTTTATTTGTCTGCTGCCGATTTCCTTTTTCCGCAGGCCCCTTTTTAATTTGTGTAGTGGGCCTACTATCTCGGCAAAATGTGGGATAAATGATGAGATGTACTCCAGCCTACCGACCATCTTTTCTAAGTCTAGTATTCTCTTTGGCTGGACTACTTTATCCATGTAGCCCTCGGCTACTTTTCTGGCTCCGTTTTCTAACTGAAATCCTAGGTATTTGCATTTGTTGGTTAGAAACGAACATTTCTCAAGTCCTATTTTCAGCTGTGATTTGGTTATTCGCTCAATGACTTCGTTTAGTAGTTCCAGGTGTTCCTCTATGGTATCGGTTGAGATAAGAATGTCGTCTATGTAGACCACTACGTTGAGTCCCTCTAATATCTCTTCCATAGCCTGTTGAAACACATTTGGTGCGTTCACAAACCCTTGAGGTAACCTAGTCCAACAGTAAGCGGCGCCATTGTGCTGAAAACAGGTTTTCTCCTGAGATTCTTCTTCCAGGGGAATCGACCAAAATCCATTTTTTAGATCTAACGTTGACAGATATTTTCCAATTTGTAATAAGGCTAAAGCTTTTTGTGGGTTAATTAGCTGCGTTGCATCTCTGATGGTTCTTCTGTTTAGTTCTCTTAAGTCATGGACCATTCTTATGGAACCGTCTGGTTTTGGTACTGCTAAGAGTGGCAGTAAACAAGGGGGATTGTTCACCCGGCGTATTACCCCTTGTTCTAACAGGTCTTTTATGATTCCTGTTATTCCCTCGATTTCGGCTGGTTTATGAATAAACTGGCGTCTATCTATGGGTGGCATTGTAGCTGGAATTTTGTATGGCTTACTGATTAAAAATCCGCTATCATTTTTACTAGTGGCGTATAGTCCTTTTGAAAGTATACTTTCCAAACGTTCTCGGGCTTCCTCTGGGGCTAGGGCAACATGCCTTTTGATTTCCTTATTAGTATCATCCACTGTCTTTATCCGGTATATTCTCCAGATGTCTTTTATCCCTAACAGGAACTCTGTTCCTAAGAAATATAACATCCCTCGCCTATCCTGCCATACCTCGAGCTTTCGCTGACTTCCATCAGCTAGGGCTACTGTTGCAGTACCCGCGGCGTATGGTGTTGTTCCCGGATAGTGATGTGGACGTACTGAGATTTCTGCTCCGGTATCTATTACCCATGTTTCCCCGTCGAGTTCTCCCACTAGTTGTCCGTTTGACCACTTTGCTTTTGTTTTGATTGCCTCTCCAATTTCTTTTTCTGGACTTCCTGCCAGTGTTTTGGGTTCCATCGTTTCGCCCAGGCATCTAGCTGTTTGAAATGTTCCGTTTTCTCTTCCCGGGACATATTCGCGAATTGCTCTTTGTTTTTGTAGGGACACGCCGGTGCCCCCTCGACCTTCCACCACGCATTGTAAGGACGTGGTTTCTCCTCTGTCGTTTCTGGCACTATTTGTACGGCTCTTGCTTTTGGTTGAGGGGCTGACCTTGGTTTTTGCGGACCTTCTCTGGTCCTCTCTTCCCCGTTTTTTGACCGTTTGATTTGTGCTATTGTGTCCCAGGTATTTAGCTCTCTATGTTTCTCAGTTAGTGTCAGGTCTTTCCATTGTGCAGCTAGTTTTTCGCATCCCGGGATTTGCAGGAACATCCTCTCTAAGTGGATGTCCTCCCCACCCTCTTGTGCTAGTGCCCTAACTGCTATGGATAGTCCTGTCTTTTTCTCAACCACTGCTTTGGCCAGTCGTTTGGCCTGTTCTTCTACTTTGTCCTGACCTGGCAACCTGGGTGCATTATCCAGTAGCTCAGTCATTTCAGCACCTTCAGGTAGAGTGATTCCTTTCCTCATCCTAAGGGCTAATTTCACGCCTGGGTCCTGTAGGTCTTTTCTGGACAGGCCATCTCTGTGGCATTTTTTCACATATTCTGCGTCTGACTCTCCAGCTACTCTCTCTGGCATCAGTTTTAGCAGCATGTGTGATGGTAGTTTAGACTCTGGCCTCTCAGTCAGCCCGTGTGGGTGACTTATGCTCAGTCTGGTGGACTGTAACAGAGATTGCCATGGTGTTATTGGTGGCTGGCCTGAAATGAATGGGTCCCAGGTTTGGTTATACCTTGGGTCAGCGAGGTGTGGTTGCGCTGTTACTGGGTAGGGGGTGGTCAGTTGGCTGGCCGTTGGCCTGCTGGTGGGACCCTGAGACCCGTAATAGGCCTCATAGTTGTCCTCCAGGGATGGCCCGTCGTCTAACCTGGTTTGGGTTTGGGTTTGAGGCTCTTCAGGGGCTGGAACTGCGGGAGTATTGGCACAGACTCGCATCCCCCCTGCTTCCAGGATTGATGCGGCCTCTCTCAAACCCCCTACATACCCCTTCACTGAGGCGTCTCTTCTTCTACAGCCATCCCTAAAGTATTGATACCCTTGGTTGGTGTAGGCCTGTTTGAAGGTGCTGGTTAGGCCCTTTGCTTGCCAGATGTCTAAGGCTGAGGGTGCCGCCAGAGGCGCTGCCACCTCTGACTTTGTCAGGCCATACCATCCTGGTGGGTGCCAGTCAGATACGTCACTCGGGTGTATTATCACTCCGGGAGTGTCTGACCAGCCTGGGTGATAGTTCGTGCCGTCTCCTAAGGGTTCGGCCCAGTGTGGGTTCACTGGTATGGTGGGTTTTAGTTGTTCAGGTAGGTAGTACAGGGTAGTTCTAGGTGGCGCCCTACGGTCGGTGGCCCGGCCTATGGGCATCTTTCCCTGTTCTGCTAGCTGTCTTAGCGCAGCTACCCTTTGCTCTATGGTTCCTGCTGGCACTGGTGTGTCCTCGACCTGATCTCTGGACCTGTCTAGGCCCGGAGTGTCTATGGGCTGGAATCTTGGTTCCTCAGTGTTGGAGAAGCTTGTTTGGCTTTGTCCTGGGCTGGTTTGGTTCAGCCTACTGGACCTCCGGCTTGTTCCTTCTCCAGCCATGTCTGTTCTTGGTGTTTGGTAATAGCTGGAGCCTACAGGGGGAGACAGATGGTTAGTATCTGAACCCCCTGAGCCCTGGGCTGTATTGGCTCTGTTGTTTTGACTATGGTCTAGGGTGAACCTAGTCGTACTCTGTGGACCCGGGGTTGCGGGTGGTATTGTTTGCCAGGTCCTCTGTCCCTCCCATGGGGTATTACCCACAGTGTAGGCTACTGAGGCCAGTGCATAATTATCTGCATCAGCCTGTCTTTCCTCCTCTTCCCAGTCTGGTATAGTTGGGAATGGGGTTGCCCTGGTTCCTGTTTGCCCATTTTGTGGGTCTGCTAGTATTCTAAGGTCCGCCGTCTAGTCAGACTTACCCTAGCTGGGGCTGAGCTAGGCCCTACCGGGGCAAAGGTTACCCTCTGTCCCGTAGTTCCGGGCTCAGACCTGAATCCCCGTCTGCATGGAGCCCCCAAGCCAGGTGTGTTTGGTGTAACACGGCTTGGTGGGTCGGCTGAACTGGGTTCGTAGGGAGGTGAAAATGGGGTGTTGGGCACTGGGTTAGGGCTTGGTGTGGCAGTTGATGCCTGCCAACTCCCATGAGGTGGTGTGTAGGGTGAGCCTGGTTGGGCTGGGGTTGCTGGGCTAATGTTGCTAGAATTAGTCCTATACGGGCTAGGTGCCTGGTTGGGCACATGGGGGGTGCTTTGGTTCGCAGGAGGGTCAATGTGGCCTGTATTTTGACCTCTCATATGCAGGCCCTGCATTAGGTGCTGGGTCAGCTCGTCCATGGGTGGCATTTGTGGAACCCCAGATGGTGTTTGTGCTCCAATGCCATCCCATTCGTCAGTGTCCCACTCCTCGTCTGAGGAGTCGCCCCTAATCGGGTAGTTTGGTAGACCCCCACTCCCACTTGGATACCCAGGTATCATGGTCAGGTCAGGTGTCTGATCTGGTGTGGGCATTTGGTCCAAGTAGTCGTCTAGGTCTGGTTGTTCAGTGCTACCTGCTACCGAATTTCTTCGGTTCTGCAACATTGACCTGAGCTCCTCAGCTATCCCTCCTGCCTGTCCTTGTGGTACTGTTCTAGCATTTAGGGCCGCAGCGCGTGAACTAGTCTTTCCCCGGTATCCTTTTGTGGCCTGATTGTCTATCAGCACAGGGACCATCAGGTTTATTTCTTCCTCTACTGCGACGTAGATGGTCACGGGTATTTTCCCGAATTTTGGGCTCTTCTGTAGTGACTCCAGGGCGGTGTCGACCATGTCTTCCCATGGTATGCCTAGCCAGTTACCCTTAGTTTGACCTAAGTAGATGACTAGTTCATTACGCGGGTGTGGGTCGCCCTGTGTTTGCGTAAATGCCTGTTTCCAGACCGCTGTCCAGCAGTCATAGACTACGCGTTTTTGGTTTTCTAACGCCTGGCCTGTCAGTCGGCCTGGTGGTACTGGTACTCCGCAAAATGAGCTTCCGGTGGCTGCGGCGCCTGTGGCAGCGTACATCTCCATCCCGGTGATGGAGAAGAGAAACCTATTTTGATTATAGGCCCCCTGGTCGTACGCGACCTGTCGACCGCACAGCGCTTGGTGCACTAGCTGCCTTAGTTGGTTCGGAGAGAAGTACTACTTCATGAACCGTTTACGTGGGTCCTCGAATAGTCGGTTTGCTCCATTTGCTCCATCTTCAAGAAATAAATGGGCCAGGTGGGTTTGTGGCCCCCTCGGTGATGGTGCTGTATGATCCATCACTTTAATGTGTACAGTGCCTGGTTGGTGGCTGGTTCCGTACATAGTCCATACCTGACTACCGGGTTCCTCAGGTGGCTGGGACCCCAGTGACCCTAGACTAGGGTATAGGTTCCCTGCCGGTGCTGAAGGGCCCGAGGCTCCGTTTTGGTTAGCGGAGCCGAGAGTTCCGGGCTGGGGTGGGCCCTGGGGGTGCTGTGTCCACAGATTAAATACGGCATCTGCCGTGACCTGGTCCAGCACCACCAGTTCCCACTGTACTCCAGTCCTTCTCTCTACTACCTGTTTCAACTCGTGCACACTATTTGCCATGGGGTACCGGAACTCACCTATCCCCATCATTGGGAGTATGCAGGTTCTTTCCCCCCTGGGCAGTGCCACGTTGTTCATATAGTCTCCTATGCGCTGGTATACTGCCTGTAGCTGGGCTAGAGGGTTGGCTGCCTCATCCAATGACTGGTAACAGACATGGAGTACCCATCGGATTTGGTTATCCGGTACTGCCATTTCTAGCAGGTCTACTGGTGTTCGTGGTAGTTGTCCAGCGAATCTTAGTTTATGCGCTGCTGTCTCGTCGGGCCATTTTAACCTAATAGCCCGAGCTACACCTGCTCCGTGGTTCAGGTAGCAGTTCGCAGGATTTATCATCACCGCTGGGGGATGCGAGGGCCTATGGTTCTCGATTTGCCCGATGGTGATGGTGATATTTGGTGGTAATACGCGAGGGACTGCATTCATCATCCCTGCGTGTACCGGGGTTTGGGGTCTTGATGGCGGTGCACTCATTTTTATCTATCTTATATTTTTACCTTTGTCGTATTTTGATTGAGGATCTCAGATAGATCTTCCTCTTTGTGGCTCTCTGAGTTTTTTACTTCACTCAGGTATTCCGGTGTTGGTCCTTTTTACCACTCTCTGTCTCTGCACTATTTTCGACTACTGTTTGTTAGTTTCGGGTTTCCTTTGATCTCTATGGGTAGTCGTGCTTACTACCTCTGAACCATGCGTACCCTCTGGTAACAATCAGCTTTTTCAGTGGACTATATTGTGGATCACAACGTATTTTTACCCCTATTGTAGACTCCTGGCAGGCTCGCCATGTAAAACCGTCGCCGGTGGGGATTTGTACCGAGGGTTTATTCCCTTGAACTCACTTTAAGTTCTTTACCTCCTAGCGCTCACTTAACACTTTATTAAGCTACTTTTAGATATCTGAAAACATATACTTGTAGTCGTGGTATCTTAATCCAAGAGTCTACGGTTTAGATACTGATCTGAGTAGCAACCAATGTTCTATACATAGGCCTGGGGTGTGGAGACACTCTTAATTTGTGACACTTATATCCAAATAGTTATATGAAGTACTCACCTTCTGATATTTGTTTAGGATATCAGATACTGGGTTCTGTTGTAGGAATCTAACTCTTTTGGAGTATGTTTGCCTTTACTTGGTTAGTAAAGAGTCTTTTTGCTAAAGGAGTGGAGATCGCACACAAGAAGCTTGGATGCAATCAAGAGTATATTTTTATTATAAATGTATATGGTTATACAGAGGATTTGCAATAAAAGCACAATGCTAGCGTAAAATCTAACTAAACAGACAAGTCCTATGCAAGGGTATGCAAGTCAGAGTCTGCGATAAGTCTGCCTCGAGCTAGCCTCAGACCAGCCCTTTTATCCTAAAAAGCTTAACATGCGTGCCAAGGATGCCCACGAACATCCTGTATTTACGTGCGTCATCGGTTATTCCGGATGACCATATTTGGGCTTTCCCCTATTACGTGGGCGGACGGATGGCTTCCAAGTTTTGGACGCCGTTCTGACAGTACAGTTTACAGGAAATCTCTTTTAATGCTGCACAATAAAGTTTCTGGCTGCACCCCTGTAAAATCAGATGTGTCAGGCGCGGAACGATGTGTGCGGCAAACCAGTGTTTCCCACGTGTAGTGTGGAAGTAACACACATGGCAAGTTAGAGGGAGAGGGTCTGCTGTCTGGACAGCAACTGCCTCCTCAAGAGTAAAAGTAAAGGGGTAAAAGAGGTAATATGTAGAGCATTGTAGATAGTATGTTAGTGTCTGTACTGCAACATAGTATTTGTGTGCAATATTTCTCAATTTTAATGAATCGCACTACGACCTAAACTCTTCGTGTCCTAACTAACTGGGCGAGTATGATCGACTGAACGAATCTTTGTGGTAGTTTAATAAATGAATTAGGCTGACACTTTGTGAACACAACCATGGGTTGGGTTTGCTTGTGTGTTTGCAGCAGTGTCCGTACAACAAGTGGTTCTGTGTTGTGTTAACTAAGTGACGTGACGTGAGGATTAGTTCAGTTCAGCTAAATGGATGTGAATGGCCAGATGTAAATGAATGGCCAGTGTTGCTCGGTTGACACTTGTGGCCATGCGACGCTGCTGAGAATCATGGTTAGCCTATATGATGTGTACGAAGTGCCATTGTATTGCATAACAAATACCGTAGCCTACTGTATACTGTAGGCAGACTAAACTTCAGAACTGCTGATGTTGCTAGGCACAGTACTTTCTCACTGGCTTAGACAAAATGCGGTCAGGACGATGTGCAAAGAAAAAAGTCTGCCCTTTCTGGGGTATGATATGACATTTAGTCAAATGTTTGGCATTTTTGCAGACGTAGGACTTTACGTTAGGTTGTGTGTTCAGACATTAAAAGCCTGTTACATCAGGAAATGAAAGCCATGCATCATGTCTCAAGTAATAGGTTGACTAGCTACCGATTGAAATCAATCTTGTTTAGTTATTGTAAAGCTTATTTTCTTGCAGGGGGAATACAGCAATCTTTTCTACAGTATATGCGACAGGCAAATGCATTTTGCAGACAAAGAAAATGTTTTGTTCGTCATCGTAGCACCACATTAGTCATTAACCAATATGTCAGTCAGAGAGGACTGAACAATCATTTTCATAGTTGCTTTGTGTTGTGGTACAGTGCAATATTGCATTTTCCCATATGCATAAGTGCATCATTGTTATTGTCCCGATTTCTGAAACTGCTGTTTTAATACATTTTGCAGCTGTATGACCATGCACCATTCAAAAGATTTTCGAGGAGTCCACGGGAAAAACGCATATAGTCACAAAAACACTTTTTAAAGTTAATCCCCCTGTTGGTAGTTCCTTTGAAACTACAGCTTTTCCAAAATGAATCCAGTGAATAAACGAGCATAGTATTGAGCTACACGCGTTTTAAAATAGCATTTACTTATAAAATCAAACATATACATTACGTTTTCCTTAGCTTCTGCATTTTGTGACCATGCCCGTTTTCCCCATGGACTCCTCATTTGAGATATATTAATGCACAAAATGAGTCCATGATTAACATTCACTTGCTGATGGGTGGGGGTTGGTGTATTCTCATCTGTGGTACATGTTGATTGATATTAGTAGATGTACCTCATTAGAGCTAGTAGGACTGGTGGTTACAATGCCTTGTGCAAACCGGAAAACTTGAGGTTGGCCAGGGAATGTGGTTTGCTCTTAGGAGGGTGATCGATGTTAGTAGCCTACATGTAGGGTCATTCCGAGTCAAATCGAACGATGGCCGACAGTCACCCTCTCCAAAAAATCTGAAAAAAATCACAGCTGTTTGTACATCCAACCTATGTATAAATCTTAAATATTAAGTCTGTATCACTAATAGCTCCAAAACTACAGCCCTTTGAAATTTCAGGTCATTTTGGGAATTCTGGTGAACAAGCCTTTTGCTCTACTTCCGACATTGCTGGCTCTTTTAGTATTCCACACACATTAGTGTAACTATGTGAAAAGAAATGCATTTTCCTGTAGAATTCAAAAATCAAATCAGATCAGATGTACCTTGTGTAATTCTTCCTCTCCAAAGCTGTGAAAATGGCTTTAGATTCAATATGTGAAATGACACCACCACTTTTGAGGGCTTCTCGTTCAAAAAGTATGGCACACAAATTTCTCAGATTATTTTTCCCAGTCATATACGGATTATAATGTCATGCCTATGCATTAACCTTTGTTGATATTGTTTTCATATGGTCAGTGTATTTCCTTGAAGTTAGGCTTGATTTTCAAAAAGGCTGTTTTCATCTTGTCATTTCACCATGTGGACAGTTCACAGGATTTTTTAAACATTTTTCCACAATCATCCTGTAGGTGAGGATCATTTGTCCAAAATTTGGATTTGTTGCTGAGCCTCTTTATTGAGATATGATGTTTGAGAAAAAAATGTCAGTAATTCCATGGAGTTGGATTGATCAGCAGTACCTCTTTCCACCACATGTTGTGCTCTTTCAATACAATGGAAGTCAATAATAGGGTAGCATGTCATTTACAGGAAAAGCTGCCAAACAAACTTTGTGTTACAATTAAGCCAATTGCACTGTCAGTCATTTTTGAGCAGGGTTTTGTTGTACAGCACACAAAAAGCAAGGCAAAACTGAAAAAATGGCATTATAATACAAACACAAAAGGACCATAAAGAGGAATGCTATCAATTTAAATATCATAAACAGTAACAATGCAAACATCAAGAATGTGAAAAGTAAGATGTCATATTTTTAAAGTAATGAAACGCAACACACAGACATTCACACTCATGATCACAAAATATTATGCACATCTTAAATTTAAACATTGAAAAATATGAGATCTTAGTTTTCACATTCTTGATGTTTGCATAGCATATTGTTACTGTTTATGATCTTTAAATTGATAGCATTCCTGTTTATGGTCCTTTTGTGTTTGTATTATAATGCCATTTTTTCAGTTTTGCCTTGCTTTTTGTGTGCTGTACAACAAAACCCTGCTCAAAAATGACCTTGACAATGCAATCGGTTTAATTGTAACACAAAGTTTGTTTGGCAGCTTTTCCTGTAAATGACATGCTACCCTATCATTGACTTTCATTGTATTAAAAGAGCACAACATGTGGTGGAAAGAGGTACTACTGATAAATCCAACTCCATGGAATTACTGACATTTTTTTCTCAAACATCATATCTCAATAAAGAGGCTCAGCAACAAATCCAAATTTTGGACAAATGATCCTCACCTACAGGATGATTGTGGAAAAATGTTTAAAAAATCCTGTGAACTGTCCACATGGTGAAATGACAAGATGAAAACAGCCTTTTTGAAAATCAAGACTAACTTCAAGAAAATACACTGACCATATGAAAACAATATCAACAAAGGTTAATGCATAGGCATGACATTATAATCCGTATATGACTGGGAAAAATAATCTGAGAAATTTGTGTGCCATACTTTTTGAACGAGAAGCCCTCAAAAGTGGTGGTGTCATTTCACATATTGAATCTATAGCCATTTTCACAGCTTTGGAGAGGAAGAATTACACAAGGTACATTTGATCTGATTTGATTTTTGAATTCTACAGGAAAATGCATTTCTTTTCACATAGTTACACTAATGTGTGTGGAATACTAAAAGAGCCAGCAATGTCGGAAGTTGAGCAAAAGGCTTGTTCACCAGAATTCCCAAAATTACTTGAAATTTCAAAGGGCTGTAGTTTTGGAGCTATTAGTGATACAGACTTAATATTTAAGATTTATACATAGGTTGGATGTACAAACAGCTGTGATTTTTTTCAGATTTTTTGGAGAGGGTGACTGTCGGCCGTCGTTCGATTTGACACTGAATGACCCTGTACCTCAAAGTCTCACACATTTCAGGCTGATTTTTAAACCCATAGGCATCCATTTCAACAGGTCAATTTTCAAGCCTTGTAATTGGCGTATGTTGCTAATTTTCAAGCCTTGCAATTGGCTGATGTTGCTCATTTTCAAGCTTTGTAATTGGCTGATGTTGTTTCTGTTGTAATGTCAATATTGATGCACTTCGCATTTTCAAAATAAAGAAACTTCTTCAAATTATCATTTAAAATGGTTACAATTTATTTTACTATCCTTGTTACATTAATTAGATACAGTGTAGCAAAGTGTATAATAATATGTAACATTATGTAGTTCCACTGTACCATAGGGTTAGTGTTAGGTATGTACAGTGTAAGTACGTAATATTACATGTTGTTACATATAGATACAGTAAAAAAGGAACCGTAAAATAAAGGACCTTTAGTTATTTGCCTGCGTAACATAACAGCATCCATTCCACCTTTACCTGTATCTGCCTTTGGTGAACCCTCACAGAGCAATAGTCTTACAGTGCTGTCACAACAGCTGAGTACTGCAGTAATGAGATGGCCATGCCTTCTTCAGTGATCACAGTGCTGTGTAGATGGTCATAATGAACTGCCCTGTGCTTTGTTCTGGACCAAAGCATCTTTTACATGGCAAGTGTTAGCCTGGTGGTTAAGGTGTCGGACCTGTGATCGCAGGTTCAAATCCTGGGTCGCCAGTAGCGCCACTGAGGTAGCCTGAGCATGGTGCCGTTCCCACACACACACACACACACACTGAGGTACCCTGAGCATGGTACCGTCCCTACGCACTGCTCCCTGGGCACCGTTGTCATGGCTGCCCCCTACTCACGTGTGTGATGGGTTAAATGCAGAGGTGAATTTCGTTGTGTGCACTGTGTGCTGTGCTCTGCTGTGTGCCATCACAATGACAAATATGGGACTTTCACTTTTTTCACTTTCAGTGTTTGGGTTTTCTGCAGGCACCCTGACGCTTTCCCTCTCGCACAGGAGACATGTTGACTTGGCCATGGACAATGCCACTTTCCGCATGGACACCGTCCTGTCAGATGTCCACCTGTTACTGCCCAATGCCCGCCATCTGATGGCCCGCCTCAATGCTGCCAGCCAACCAGGTAGCAGGACTACACCAAAGCTTTTTTTTCCAGTGTCATCATGTTGTTAGCTTGCAGTCCAGTGAACATAGATTGGTAGATTATTCCAGACTAATTTATGTCCTAATACATAATTAAAACTATGAGAAATATTAAAAAAACATATGTAATAGTTTTAGCCCAAAAGAAGGCGTCATAGCAGTTATGTTAAAAAGAGCATGGATATTGGGAAAAAGACCATCTGATAACAGTGGGATGTGGTGCATGATGATAAATCAACAGAACAATCTGCGGAGACCTCTCCTACTGACGTCCTCTTACCATGGCAACACATCTTGTGATGTTGTGTGAAAAGTCCTGCTTCCTGCAGCATCTAACCCTAACCCTAACAGAGTCTCCTGGGAGGTGCTTTGTCACTCTTCATCAAGGATGCCGTTGTCATTGTCCACTACCTCTGTCGCTCCTCCGACCCACAGGTGTTTTCACTGGGAACTTGTCGTGTGTATGTGCTCAGCTTGTGAGGTGTTGCACAACCTGTTTTGTAGAAACGCAAGCGCGGCTAGGAGATGCACAAATAAGAAACACACTGCTGCAGCTGCTCCCAATGAATTTATTCAAAGACAACGTTTCGACAATTCGGGTCTTCGTCAGGTCAGTACCTACCGACCTGACGAAGACACAAAGGGGCGAAACGTTGTCTTTTTAAATAAAATCACTGGGAGCAGCAGCAGCAAAAGTGTGCGGGCAATTTCTTACTTTACTATCTGTGGAACGTTTTGCCCTGCACCTGCAAAGTGTAGAATGTGCGCATGCTTCTCGACTCCTAGGAGATGCACAAAGCCATCTCTGTGGCCATGCCAGCACCCATCACACTGCAGTGTGTCCAGTTTGTAGCTCAGTCAGTGCTTTGTGTCTGAGGTGCCTTTTAATGTGTCTTCCTTCATTGATGTAGTGACTAGACTATAATGAGAAATAACGCAGTTCCGTCTTTGGGTTTACAGCAGACCTTGTAACTTTCCACTTAGGAGCTTCATGCTGTACGGCAAACATGGGGCTGTGTGGGGACATTCTATCTGTCTGTAGGGACATTCTTTCTGTCTGTAGGGACATTCTTTCTGTCTGAACATTTCTTGCTGGGTTTTATTCATCTGCAAAGCTGCAATTTTAAGACCTCCGAGAAGCCGTAGCTTTGATTGTCAAATCAGTATGCCCCTCCACGTGGGCACATTATTTGTTAAGGATCAGTGTTAGTTTACACGGGTTGTCTTTAGTAATCCCATGAAGCAGCACCACATTTGGAGGTATGTTCTTGTGAGCAGTCAGTTTTGGTATGGACTTTAAATTTATTTCCATGGTCATGTGAGGATCTAATGAGCACACGTGTCGTTCCCAGTAGCTTTTCGGGCTGTGCTCTGCACTGTGGCATTTTCAGGTGAGGTAAGGTAAGATCATTCCACAAAGAGGGAGAAAATCCGTGATGGCATATAGGTGTTGTCAAAAGTCGGCAGTTTGTATGTTAGTAAGGTTGATGGTGTTGGCAAAGTGTTTTGCATACTTTCTAGTTCTTTGAGGTTGCTTGGTTTTGACCCATATTGCATAAGGCTGCATAAAGATACCTGAATAATTAATTATACGGTCACATAACCTGAGCTGTAAAATTACTCTTTTGTGACGGTGTGTGGAAATATCGTGCGTGCCTGATAGATGCACTGAGCATGACTTGTTGTTTTGAACAGTCTGCATGGTAATGGGTTTAAATGGAAATGAATTGAGCTGTCACATCACATATGAGGTAATGTCATGTACCTCTGTAAGAAAGGCTGGGTATTCATGTAGTACTTTGTATCTGTGTACTTGCTGTGGAAGGCTACATTTTGATTGCAAAAGCCAAGGTCTTTTTTATAAATTATCATAATTATCATCATTATCATTATCATTACAATTCAGGCCAAGGACAGCATGGGTGGCTGGGCCAGTCTGTTTGCGGACAGATAATGTCTTTAGCCATCCAGAACAATGACCAAATCCTCAGAACTTCAAAGGGACACCAAATTGATACCCTTGACAACCGCTGTTGCCGTCACTATTGCCATGCAGCCTTGTTCAGTAGATTCCATATTCTGACATGCAGTGAGCTCGACAGACTTAGATCTCTAATTCTGTGCCATAGTCAGTGCAGTGTTGTGCTTTGCATTAAGCTCTGACCTCTCAGGAGCCGACCCCTGTGAGTCCCTCAGATCATGTTGCAGTGCCCAGAGTCCCCAGACTGTGACTGTTATACAAATGAACTGCCAGGAACCCTGAAAATAGTTTCCAGACTGTAAATGCAATTGACTAGGTTTGATCTGACCTTAGGATGTGCTATTCTCTTATTACAGCTGAATCTATTATTTTCCCCCATCTGCTGAGAGGCACAGCATAGTGTGTAGGCCACTGCTAATGAGCAGGTCATGAAGTGGGATCAAGCCAATCTCACAAGTGTTTGGGTGAAAGAAATTTCACTCCCTATATCAGTAACATAGCCAGGTGGAACAGTAACTAGACTCTTCCAGACATTTTGAAATCTTCTGTGCTGTTTTTGTGTTTGTTGGATTTGCAGTCTTTGTCTCCAAGTTTAAGATCCTGTGGGATGTGGAGGAAAAGGAGCCTGCTTGCACTGTGCCGTGCCCTGGGGGGGGTGAGGATGATGCTAGCACCCCCAGGCTGTGTGAGGGGGGTGAGGAGGATGCTCGCGCCCCCAGGCTGTGTGAGGGGGGTGAGGAGGATGCTCGCGCCCCCAGGCTGTGTGAGGGGGGTGAGGAGGATGCTAGCCCCTCCAGGCTGTCACACACACCCCTCGATGACGACGGCGACCTGGACGTGGCCAGGAGGAGGCCTGGAGACGCTTCTTCGGGGTGGCGGAGGGAGAGAGTCTGCCCCCTCATCCTCACGCAGTCCTCGGGCGACGCAGAGGATGGCTGTGGGGAAGAGGATGATGGGAATGAGGAAGACGCACCGCGTCAAGACATCATCAGAATAGGTTACTTTGCTTATTTTCCCTGTTATGAACATGCAGCGTGCGTCTGAACAAACCTGTGTAAAGTCAAGCAGTGTGCGGTAGTTGTTTCCTCTTATATGGCCCTATATGTTCCTGCGATCTACCAGCGCCTAACCTGTGCAGGCTGTGCTTGGAAACATGAACCCTTTGAGGCAGCATGGGCTATTGTGTTGTGTTGCTATCGTGTTCAGTCACACCAAAGGCCAAAGCAATTCCTTGCCTGCATTCTTTAAGCAGTCATTGATTTATTTCTCATCTTTTACACTTCTAAGGCAGTCTGTTTTTTTTTTCAATTCACACTACTATCCTCAACCAGATGTTGCTGTCGGGAGTATGGGCTGTTCGTGTTTTTATTTCATTTTCAATTTATTTTCCCATCTTGCTGTGCATGTCCAATAATTCTTTGTGTACAACTGACTGATTGTATTTCTGTCACCATTTACAGAGCATACAATGGCTACCCCACTAGAAGATGTTGGCAAGCAGGTATGTCCTACAATTGTTTTTCTAAATACACAGATATACACACACACACACACAGTGATTTCGTGCTGCTGTTTTTCAAGATCTGGCGAGGAGCTTTCCTTCTGGCTGACTTCATCCTCTCGCGACCAGCTGAGTTTGCGGGAGCCACTGTTCTCGAGCTCGGCGCTGGGACTGGATTCACCAGCGTCGTCATGGCAACACAGGCCAAAACAGTCTACTGCACAGGTATTGATGGAGCACAGTTGCTCTCCAGAGCTCTGCTTAACCATTACAAAAGGCCAAGCCAGGTTAGATAGCCTTATCTTCCTGTCTGATAGAGGATTAATCTAACTGCTCTTCTCCCCGAAGACTAATTCTGTAGGTATCTCTATGAAATTGGTTCTTTCAATGTGCTTTGGCCTGTGTTTATAGGTTGTGGAGGTAATAGCAATTATGTGAAGCAGTGAAAGCACTAACACTGTTTATTGCTCTCTGAGCCATATTTTGCTAATATTTCCACTAGGGGAGTGCAAAAATATCATAATATATCGTATCGCAATATATCATGTGGCAATACACTATATCGATTTAAACATCAATATCGTGATACTAATTTTCACAATATACTATATCAATTTCTGACTCCAAAAAAAAAAAAAAAAACATTGTTTAAACTTATATTATAGCTCTGTCCTCTAGTAGTTTATTTTCTAAATCCTGTGCACTTTATGTTTTTGAGTTATGTTGAATTCAGTAACTCTGAGTTATGTTGATTTAATACAATTTTGATAAGATGTAAGATTATCTAGATCGTAAATAGCTACTAATAATTCAGCTGTATTTTTACATTTTCAAAGAACTAAGTAGAATATCGCAATATATTGCAACATACCCAGTATCGCAGTGTATCGTGATAGAATCGTATCATGGCAAATGTATTGTGATATGTATCATATCGTAAAGTCCTTGTCAATACCCAGCACTAATTTCCACATACATGTTGGTGTTTAGCATTAGCAGAAGGTGTCACTGGGTATCTGTTGCACCGTGGTGTTGATTGTGGAATGTTTATTTCTTACTCGCCAAAGACCCTAATGATAATTGTCAATTTTGCCAGTTGTTTTTAGAAGGTACTCTAGAACTAGCAACTCACTCTTGTAATGATGTTTAATGAAGACCTTGGACACAGGATTTTCCCCAGGAACAGACCTCATTAACTTGTGCCAGTTCCAGTTGTGATAAACACGTGTAGAGGTCTGTTTGTTTGTTTGTTTGTTTGTAAGAAATTAATTATGTTGCCTCTGGCCTCTTAAAAGACATTCAGCACTATGCTTTCATTTTATGCTAATGGTGATGTGCTTGTGTTATCCTAATTGTGATCTGCAAAGCTTTGATTGAGTTGTGGTTTAGGCGATGTACTAAATTGCACATCAGACCGTCAGTCAAATATTTTAATGTTTTCTGCAGATGTTGGACAAGACTTACTGAATATGTGTCAAAGGAACATCACAATAAATCAACATCTTACAGAAGCCAAAGGTTAGTTGCCCAATAGGAAAGAAACTCTGAAATAAGATCTGAACTATGTATGGTATTGGGAGCCTTAGGAGAAACAGGCAAGATAAGAATACATGGAGAATACAAGAATAAAATGTCTTGAATTCTTAAATGGCAACTAAATCGTAGACGGGCTAAGGCACAAGGAGGGCTGTTTCAAAGCTTTGTTTAATTCAGTCCAATTCAAGATGGTCAATCCAGTTTAAGCACATTTTACAATTAAAAAAAATGCGGGGTGTTGTTAAGGCGAAGGCGTTAAGGCTAAGGCGTCTATGCCGGGCACCCTGGTTCAAATGCGGCTTGAGATCATTTCCTGATCCTTCCTGTTGGTACCCTATCCGTCCTGCCAACCCTATCTGTTCTGCACATGTGCGGGACTTATAGAGTATCTGTAATCAAGCAGTTTTCAACAGCAGTTTTCAGTGGTTTATTTAGTGCTTGCATTGGCAACACAATCACAACGTCTATAAATAATAAGCACATGCTTTTAAAAACACCAAAATGGTAAGTAGGCCTACACAATGTACATCGGTCAACATTGCTTCGCAGTATTACATTGGCAGTAGCAACAATTTAATCTTTCAAACTCTGAATAAAATGTAGCCTAATAAACAATCGCTTCGCTTTGCTGTCAAGCATGTGCAGAATGGATTGGGTAGGCAGTACTGATCAGGTTCCGACACTTCCCCTTCTCTCTCCCCTCAGCCATTGCCTGTCCAGTGTCCTCTGTCATATTGATTCAAGGCTAAAACAAATTGAGATTTAAAAAACATACTCAAAATACCTAGGGAGAAACAGGTCACAGAGACATGGAAACAATACATGTTTCCCGGGGATTGCAGGTAAATGGTGTTCTGCTTATCATCCTTGACTGTGTGAATAAATCATTGTTACTGTGCTGTGATGGGTGTGTGGGTATTCCGCTGTGGCTAAATCATTGTTACTGTGCCTGTGATGGGTGTGGGTATTCCGCTGTGGCTAAATCACTGTTACTGTGCTGTGATGGGTGTGTGGGTATTCCGCTGTGGCTAAATCACTGTTACTGTGCCTGTGATGGGTGTGTGGGTATTCCACTGTGGCTAAATCATTGTTACTGTGCCTGTGATGGGTGTGTGGGTATTCCGCTGTGGCTAAATCACTGTTACTGTGCCTGTGATGGGTGTGTGGGTATTCCGCTGTGGCTAAATCACTGTTACTGTGCCTGTGATGGGTGTGGGTATTCTGCTGTGGCGTGGTGGGAGCAGTCATGTGAGACTGAGCGAATCCCTCCTCAAGCCAGTGCACCCAAAAGGCTCTGACATTTCCCTCAGTGTCAGTTTTCATTCAGCTCACTCACCTCTCTCCCCCCGCAGCGAGCGAAGTCAGAGTCAGACAGCTGGACTGGATGGGAAATGATTTCTGCACAGGTGGGGTTTGTGGTGTGTGTGTGTATGTCAAAGAGAGAGAGAGACAGAAAGAGAGAGAGAGAGAGAGAGAAAGTGTTTGTGTATGTGTCAAAGAGAGAGAGACAGAAAGTGAGAGAGAGAAAGTGTGTGTGTGTGTGTGTGTGTGTGTGTCAGAGAGAGAAAGTGTGTGTGTGTGTCACAGAGAGAAAGAGAGAGAGTGAGTAAGTGTGTGTGTGTGTGTTGGGAGATGGGTGAATAAGTGCTGGTAGTTGCAAGGGGTTGTTTGTGATGTGTCTTGTGTGTCTGTGCCACATTGAAAGCTTATTTTCTAGGAAGGTGTGTGGTAAAGTTCTTAAAGGTGTACTTGCATGGTGTTTTCATTAATTTTGCGGTGGTCTCTAGTATTAATGAATGCCCTGTGTGGTAGAAGATCTAAACATTTTACACAAACACACATACTTACCTATACTTCGCTAAGTGAATGTGTGCTGCAACAAAACGTCTCCAGTAATCACAACTGTGGCGTAGCTTTTTCTAATTTACAAACCTACGTCACTTTGTTGGCCTTTTTCTTATTCACTCGTTTGTTACGCCTACTTTCTTTCACTGACTAATGGAGGCAAGCGGGTTAGAAGAACATTTTCACATGCAGCATGCATATGCAACTGGGGGTGACTTGTCGTATTTCAAAAGAGCAAGTACTAAACGGTTTGTCGTGGAAGTACTCCTTTAACAGCTGTTAGGTACAAGCATCAAGCATTTGGCACGGCCATCACGGGCCAGCTGGGCCCGTCTTCACATCTGGGTTAACTGGGACTGCTAGACACAAACTGGGTTAACTGGGACACACTGGGTTAACTGGGACACACTGGGTTAGCTGGGCCCGTCTTCACATCTGGGTTAACTGGGACTGCTAGACACACAATGGGTTATCTGGCAAAGGTTAACCATAGTTTTTCTCTATCAACCTTTCTTTCTTTGAAAACGAAAACAGTAGCCACAAAAAATAGGTACTGTACTATGAGATTTATTATCTGCATGTCTGTCTACCTGTGTGTCTGTCTACCTGTGTGTCTGTCTACCTGTGTGTCTGTCTATCTGTGTGTCTGTCTATCTGCATGTCTGTCTACCTGTGTGTCTGTCTACCTGTCTGCCTTCCCATCTGCTCACATCAGTGTGTGGTTGCCTGTCGTCCTCACAGATGCTGAAGAGGCCTTTGCATGGACTGAAGAAGAGGTGGCACACCTGCACGACGAGACATCGCTGATAATCGCCGCAGATGGTATGTGTATGTGTATGTGTATGACGAGGCAGCCCTGTTTATGTGGGGTAATAATTGAATTGGTAAAGATCTATTGCAGTCTTTTTGTCAGACTGAAGAGTTTAAAGTGGTGTGTTATTAGCCTTGGGGCAGTAAGCCGTGAGTTATTAGCCTTGGGGCAGTAACCCCCCCTTTCCCATCTGCTGTAAATGTGTGTGTCCCCAGTGTGTTATGACGACGAGCTCACTGACGCGCTCTTCAGGACGCTGTACAGGATCACCAGCAATCTGCGAAAGCCCAGCACACTCTATCTCTCCATCGAGAAAAGGCAGGATGCTGACATTTTATTACACTTTTAAGAGCTGAACTTTCACCCTGCTATTTCTCCTTTTTTAATTCAAATAGCACGTTTTTTTTACTTTAGTGGTTAGTTATTTAGCAGTAAAAATTACTAAACAATGTTTTACAGTAAAACAATTACAGTAAAACAAACAGTAAAATTCTTATCAGCCTCAGTTGCCATCAGTTCAAACCAGAAATGTCATTCATATTGCAATGGGTAATCATATCACGATATACTATTATATAGTTATATACTATTACAATGGGTCAGCATACTGTTATGTACTATTATATCATTACATAATATTACAGTGGGTCATCATTGGCGTCAGTGCAACACAAGCAGCTCACAAAAGGAGCCTCTTGTACCGTTTTATTCACCGGTTATTATATTCGTAACTGGGGAGTACTAAAACAAATGAACATGCCGCAGTGTTCTGCTGAAATTGCAATTGAGTCACCTTGGCTGAGGCCGTAGACTGAGCTCTCTGTTCTGCTCTGAGAGGTTGAGTCACCTTGGGGCTAGACTAGACTGAGACTAGGCTGAGCCGGCCGTTCTCTGTTCTGCTCTGACAGGTTGAGTCACCTTGGGGCTAGACTAGACTGAGACTAGACTGAGCCAGCCGCTCTCTGTTCTGCTCTGACAGGTTGAGTCACCTTGGGGCTAGACTAGACTGAGACTAGGCTGAGCCAGCCGCTCTCTGTTCTGCTCTGAGAGGTTGAGTCACCTTGGGGCTAGACTAGACTGAGACTAGGCTGAGCCAGCCGCTCTCTGTTCTGCCCTGACAGGTTGAGTCACCTTGGGGCTAGACTAGACTGAGACTAGGCTGAGCCAGCCGCTCTCTGTTCTGCTCTGACAGGTTGAGTCACCTTGGGGCTAGACTAGACTGAGACTAGGCTGAGCCAGCCGCTCTCTGTTCTGCCCTGACAGGTTGAGTCACCTTGGGGCTAGACTAGACTGAGACTAGGCTGAGCCAGCCGCTCTCTGTTCTGCCCTGACAGGTTGAGTCACCTTGGGGCTAGACTAGACTGAGACTAGGCTGAGCCAGCCGCTCTCTGTTCTGCCCTGACAGGTTGAGTCACCTTGGGGCTAGACTAGACTGAGACTAGGCTGAGCCAGCCGCTCTCTGTTCTGCCCTGACAGGTTGAGTCACCTTGGGGCTAGACTAGACTGAGACTAGACTGAGCCAGCTGCTCTCTGTTCTGCCCTGACAGGTTGAACTTCACGCTGCGGCATATGGAGGTGACCTGCGAGGCTTACGACCACTTCCACCACTGCCTGCAGGAGCTGGGCGACATGGAGGACGGCAAGATGCAGTACCGCGTGGAGCGAGTGCTCGGCCCCGTGCCCCAGTTCTTCCAGTACGAGAGGGTGGAACAGCTGGTGAGGGGGCCGTGCTCGGTGTCTGTGTAGATTCTCATTCATCCAGGTCATGTAGTCTAAGGAGCTATATATCTGTGGAGATTCTCATTCATCCAGGTCATGTAGTCTAAGGAGCTATATATCTGTGGAGATTCTCATTCATCCAGGTCATGTAGTCTAAGGAGCTATATATCTGTGGAGATTCTCATTCATCCAGGTCATGTAGTCTAAGGAGCTATATATCTGTGGAGATTCTCATTCATCCAGGTCATGTAGTCTAAGGAGCTATATATCTGTGGAGATTCTCATTCATCCAGGTCATGTAGTCTAAGGAGCTATATATCTGTGGAGATTCTCATTCATCCAGGTCATGTAGTCTAAGGAGCTATATATCTGTGTAGATTCTCATTCATCCAGGTCATGTAGTCAAAGGAAGAAAGTTGTAAGTAACTGAGGTCTTTTTGGGTCTTCCCCCACTATCTTCATGTCAGCTCTGCTGGAGGCTGAGGCTAAGGATGTCTCTGGGTAGCGCTTTATGAGAATGTTCACATTGCTCTTTTGGGCAGTGTCAGTGAAGGAAATAAAGTTAAAGGTGGATTTATTAGATGTAGTTTTTCCGTGCCTCACTGCTCCAGGCAGGCGCAGGGTTGAGCCCCTAAAGCCCTCGCCTCAAACTCTACATTACATTACACTTAGCCGACACTCTTATCCAGAGCGACTTACAGTTATTTAGGTTGAACTTCACACTGCGGCGGTTATTTAGGCCCATGGTTTTACTTGCTGTCCCTGCCTCAAACTCTACATTACATTACACATTACATATTACGTCACAAGAATTGATCATACACCTGACTATAATCCTGCAAAATCCCTGACTTTGTGTGTACCCCTTTGTGTGAATTGGTGCTGGTTTGAAGGCACCTGCCTAAAACTTTTCTCTAAAAAACAACGTATGCCCATCAAGTCCTTTCTGCCTCATGGGTGTTGTAACAGTAAACATGTGGATGGCTAAAAAGATACAGATATGGATACGGATTTTGCAGGATTATAGTCAGGTGTCAGCCAAGTTCCTTCAAAAACTGTATGTAAGTATACCTAGAAGAATTGATGCTCTGTTGAAGGCAAAGGGTGGTCACACCAAATATTGATTTGATTTAGATTTCTGTTTTGTTCATTCACTGCACTTTGTTGATTGATGATCAATTACACCTGTCCCCATCCCATATATATCTGCAGTTAGGACCTGCTGTTTCATGCAGCAATGTCCCAGGCAAGCACCCCATCTCCATGTCTAATATATATGCAGTTACACCCCATCGCCCTCTCTAATGCATATGCAGTTACACCCCATCCCCCTCTCTAATATATATGCAGTTACCCAAGAAAGCACCTCATCCCCGTCTCTAATAGTCTTTGTAGCTCTATACAAATTGCAGGTGTTATCACAACACAAACCATACACTGTACCTTTAAACGGAATACACGGCTCTGACCATTTTCTGATTATTCAAGTGCCATCAGCACACGGGTACAAATTGACGGGGGGAAATGTTTGTGGAGGGTGGTGATGAAATGAACCTTAATGAGTCCTGCCACACTCTCATGGGTGTGCTGCAGCAGCTGGCATGATTACATGGCACAAGCAAACATCATCCCTCCCCCACCCCCCTCGTCAGGCACTGTTACTCAACATCTGAAAACTTCACCCAGACACCACAGGAGGGCAGTAATGAGGCACTCCTTAGGTTGTGCAACACTCTTTTGTGGCTTCTTAATATTTAATGAGACACCCTTGCATTTTGTCACCTCATGAATGTGTTCTGTAATGCACGCATAGGACAGCCTCTGTGTCTTTTGTATTCCAATCTTTTCTCTCTTCTTGTCTCTCTCTTTAGGAACTGTGGAGGGTCACTGCCAACCAAAAATGAACTCTGTGCCATCAGTGGCATGCCAATGTCTTGTGACAGCTGATACAGATGCTTATTTTGCTGTGAGATTAACCTAACCTAATTTTATTAACTCTTAATGACAAAGAAACACACATAATTGCAGATTTATTTAACAGTGATCGATGTCAGATGTATGTTTTTCTCTCAGCTCATCTTGGCTGTCGGTGGTTGAATGAACTGCAGTCTGCAGTGCGTGTCTCAAGTGTTTGAGGTAACGTACTCATCAACGCACTATTGGTTGATATTGGTCCCTTTGTCTCGTATTTTATACAGATTATGACATTTTGCCAATAATAGTGGAAGATGTTTAGCTCCTGTGCTGCATCAGCTCTGCACCAGCTAAATGCTGTGTTACGTGTGGATTAGCACATTCATTAACCCTGTCATGAAGGGCTGAAGGACTTGAAAACACTTGAATATTTTTTAAACTATTTGTATGAGTATTACTATGAGTATCATTTTGTGACATCAGAAACTAAGTAAACACACAAACAAAGTTATTGAAATCACCATTGGCCAAGTTTTCATTTGAAATATCAGTGTTGGTATTGCCCCAGAACTTCATAATTGGTGCATCCATAATGCCCACACCCACCAATAATATCTAAATGCGTTTTGCTTTAGGCTCTATTATAAAGGGAATTGCAATAGTAATTTTATAGGTTCGGCAATACACGTGTCACTCAGGCGCTAACTTGTCTATCCACAAATTGATGCACAAATGAATGCACAAATTGATGTCTTGGGGCGTTTGTGATAGACATTTGAGGGGCTTTTGGTTTGTTTGATTTCAGTTTTTGTAATTGTGTGCAATAAAAAGAAAACAAAAATAAAACGCATGTACATGTTTGATGAGTCATATACAATCCTGACATCATGTAATAGTGCATATGTATGATCTCAGTCGTGGGGGTTTGTCAATAAAACCAGGATGGGAGACGCGTCAGCGTATGTGAGTGTTATTCCGATATCAACCTGTAGAGGGAGGAGGAGCACAGGCACTGGCAGGTCGAGCTTGTTGCAGACATGCTTGTTGCAGATTAGTTACAAAATCTGTTACTTAACGGAGACCCCTCTTGCTGAAGTTTGATGTCTGATCTCCGATTCCTTTGTGAGTGTTGTGCTTTGACTTGACAAGGCATATAAACTTAAACGTTTCCAGATATAACAACTTTTTACACTCGTGTAGGATTTCCAAAATCTCTTGTAAAAATGTTATTTATAGTCCTCATAAACAGACGTAGTATTTGTCAGTGTGATTTCTTTCTATGGTGGTGTGTAAGTTTAAGCAACAAAGATTCGATATCATTTTATCCTTTAACATGAATGGTTGACAACTCGATCTGCAGCTTGGGGAGTCAGCCAGTGTGCCGTAATTTGATTGGCTAGCAGAGCGTTAGGTCTCGCTAAAGCCCTCCTCCTGGCATAAGGTACCAGAACTCGGGCAGTGTGTAAAGATATCATCCTAACAGACAACACTGCCTGTTTACATTCGGCTTTCCCATCTTCTTGCTGCAGAGGCCGTCATTTTCTTCCCTAGAGCCCGTCAGTATCAAGTGAAAAGGTGAGTGCTTCTACAAAACGAACCTGTTATCTTTTGTTTTCTCTGAACAGCATTGTATTGTGTATAGAAGACGTTTCAGCCTGTATGCAGTAGCACTTCAGCTAATCTTAGATGTAATTCAGCACAGGACTCCAGGTTTTGTCACATTACATTTGAGACGTAGTTAATATCTGCACAACTTTCGTTTGACACCTCAGAATGCACAAGACTCATGCGAGCCGTGATGTCAGCAACCACCGCGGCATACCATGACAATGCTGAACAAACGATGCACATTTTAAATGCCAAAATTGTATACCTGTCATGCAGGCGCTGTTATGTTACTTGCAACAATATCGTCTGCAGAAATGTTTGACTAGTTGGATCCAGTTGGAACCGGTTGGGGTTTGCATGCTGGGTGCATGAGGCTATAACTCTTAATGTAGTGGAAGTACTTGGTCCATGCTGAGTCTAAACGCCCCAGCCCACATTTTTTAATATCTCGCGATCTTAATGTACACCTGCAAGAATGTGCCTTAGTCTTTACGGCATTGACAAAAAGCTTAGGCTTGCTGGTGAATTTGATGCATATGTAGCTATTTTGCTAGAGAGTTAAGAACACACACCAAGACAGTCTAAGCCAGTAGGTTACTCAAGGTATGGCCAGAGAACGTTTAATGGGAGTTCCGTAAATCGGCTCTGGTATGGCGTTCAGTGACGGATAAGGGTAGGGGGCAGTAAGTGGCAAACTTCCTCATTCTACTTTTTGGGCTCTTCCAGTGCTCACGTCTCATCAAATTAAACGAACACAAAGACGTTTAGAATCCACTCATTTAAAGGGCTTAATAAAAGACATTAAATAAATATTGCTGTTGTTTACAGCTTCTTACACAACAGTTAGGGTTATAGACTGCAAGGGCAAACAGGTGGCTGCAGTCAGGTGTGGCCTGCATCTATTCGGATTTTCAGTGAAGGTGATGTTAATGTTGGAGCACAGCTGGACTGGTGATGGAGTCATCTAGTGTAACTGCTGTGATAATGAAACTTCCTTATCTAGCCTAATTCTGTTTAGCTTCTAGCAGTTCCTAGTTGATTAACTCAGATTGCTGATTTAAACCGATTCCAGATAGTGTTAAAATGTATAACTTAAAATCAGCCTTTGATGTTTATTATTGCAGTTTTGCATACTGAAATTCCACATTACCGCTTGACTTGTTTTTGAATACTGCCATTCAGGCCTCTTGAACCAAGACAGTACCAGATTCTGAGTTACAGTCCTTCACAGATGTTTTGTCCTTCACAGGTGGCCATATGCCCTAGCCTAATAGTTATGCCATGATTCCAAGATGCATGTAGGGGGGTTAGTGTCCGTGACACTTATGACTCACTTGACCCCGTCATTGTATAATATAACCTACCAATAATGCGAGGCCTTTTTTTCCAGCTATCGCAGCATAAACAAACTACAGGACTCTTGATTCTGGTTAACATGTTATACTGCTTTGTGACTTCTCTGAAATACAGTGCACACTTGTTCATGGAAATGGTTAATGTTTGAAAGGTCTGGCAAATGATGTGGTTCATGTTAACATACAGTTCATAGTTTACCTCTGCTGCTTTCCCAACTATGGGCTGAAGCAAACTGATCCATGTGGCCTAGCCTAGCCCGGCCTGACTCCACAGTGTAAAAGTAGCTAACATGGCCAGGCCACCGTCTCGTCCCCTGTGACCTCTGTGTGACCCGACCTTCTAGAAATTGAGGAACATCTGCTCACGGTGTAAAGGGGGGACATGATTGGCCCACATGCAGAGTGGTGTGAAGCAGCCCTCAGTGCAGTTTGAAGATCTCTGTGCATCTCTGACGTGTAATTGCCACAGACGCAGCAGTAGTGTTATTTTGTTTAATGGTAAAAGGCATCAGTAGAGTTTAGAATGCATCCTGCGTACAATGTTGATGGCATAGGTAATGGTGTGTAATGAGATTTATGTAATTATCAAATCAAAGATATTTTTATGGTTTCCATTGCATGTGTGGACCATACTGTTAGTGTGGGACGAAGAACATGTTAGATGCCTTTAAAAATCGCAGCTCAACACTCTGCTGGTAGTCTAGGTTCATTCCATGCTTAGACCAAAGGTGGCGCGGGGATAGAATTGCCACCCTCCCTTCCTCTCTGGTTACCTTGGCAACTGTAGGCCAGTATTTGATTTTAGAGGGCCTACTCCCATCAACCCCTTGGATGTGTATGCTGTTGCTACGACGACAGATTAGGGGGCCTCATTTGCTCAACTTAAGTAGAATGTTCTACTGCCATGAACTGCAACATTAGTTGAAGTATTGCGTAAAATCATAATGGACTGCAGCTGATAGTTCAGTCTCTCCCATTTTCAGAATGCAACCACAGTTCAATCTCTCCCATCATCAACAACACAGCAGTATAAAGTCCTGTGACGTTCTCTGTAGATCCTTCTTACCCCTTTGTCAAGTGACAGCTGCACAATGGCATGTGTACTCCAGTGTGCACTGATATTGTTCAAGACAAATGCTAGTAATCAATTGGTGTATGATGTGCTGCAAAGATGAAATGAAAAGTCTCTTTTTGTTAAATGGGAAAATGTGTTTCTTTGAATGAGGCCTTTCTAAGCAAACATTCTAGGTTGTTTGAGGCCTAGAGATGTGCCAGTCTGCTCAGAACTGTTCAAGTCCAATTTGTGTAGCTGACGCAACATTACAACAATAACACAAAAGAACACAATAATGCTAAACATTACATGGTGTTATATGTGACACAATCATGTTACATTACAGTGATGCCTTCTCAGAAATACTGTTATCCTTCAATAATGAAAATGTAGACTATTAATTTTAAACTGACAGCGCAAAGGATGGTTGAGGGAGAATGACACATAGGCTAACACACACACACACACACACATACACATCTATTATTATGTGTTATTCCAAAAAAATGTAGTTTAAAAGATTATCAGGTGTTTTAGATGATGCAACGTTAGCTTCATCTCTGCAGTCTCGTCATAGCCACTCTTTCCCACCTTTGTTGTGTTTGAATGCCTTAACGCTGGGAATTGCTGCTCCTTTGAAGCGGGTTTCCTCATACCAAGACCAGTGCCTGCCAAACGTGTTGCGTAATGCCAAAAGTCATTAGCATTCAAATCACTGTCAAAATGACCACACAGCAGGCTGTGGAGCTGTCCAGTTTTGCAGTCTAGCGTGGCAGAGAAGTGGTTAGTGTTGCCTGTGGAATACAGTTATTAATAGTTCTTTATAATATTACCAAGATGTGTGTGGGGGTGGGGTGGGGTGGGGTCTGTCTGGCTTTAAGAGAGGCCTGTGTTGTCATGGCCGTGTTGTACTCCACTGAACACTGGCTCATTGTGAGGAGCAGAGGGATCCTGCAGCAGAAGGGGCAAGGAGCAGCGCAGACCCCCAGATGAATAACGAGTAGCCAACATCTCTAGTGTTGCAACACTGAATGCTTTGGGCTGATGGGCAAAACGATAGATGGGGTGCCTCTTTCTTAGTTCAGTGGAGCAAGATGCAGTTTCTGAGTGAAACTGTTTTCTGTAGGGGTTCAGCAGTTATAAGGTTATTTTTAGTCTGGGACTGTTGTGTCAGAAGTGTGTGCTGCAACTTGTATTCCCAGAGGATGTTGACGCTGAGGATTTAAAAACCATCTTTCCATTGCTGTTGGAGATGTGTGCTGAATCTTAATTGAATGCGATTGCATGATGTAGAGTTCACAAATACACTCAGTTGTCGTTCAGTAATTCGATGTCATCATGACAGCCTTAGCCATGAAGGGGCTGCTAATGGGCATGGCATCATTCAGAGCAACACGCCAGCGTTGCCCCCCCAGGGGAGCCCATCCACTTTAAAGCAGCACGCCAGCGTGGCCCCCCAGGGGAACCCATCCGCTTTAACCCACATCCTCCTCAGGTAGCAGCATCCTCGCTCTCCCAGGCGGACGAGGCGCAGGCTTGTGTAACGGCTCCTTCAGAGAACCAGTTTCATCCAGTCGAGGTTTTGTTGTTTGGATGAGAGGGGGGGTTGGTGGTGGTGAGGGGGGCGTGTGCTCGGCTCGTTGAAGACTCTGATCGTCGTCTGGAAATTTCTTGTTCGGGCAGAAGCTGGGGTTATATAATCAAGCCTCCTATGAGAGAGACAGAGAGAGACAGAGAGAGACAGAGAGAGAGAGAGGCTGAAATGTCAGTGGTGTCGCAAAGAGGAGGAGAGAAAGAGAACAAGAGAGAGAGGGAGGGAGAGAGAGAGGAAGACTAAATGTGTGTGTGCCAGTTGCAGTATTTGTTACTGATGACTAGTGCTTTGTTACTGATGACTAGTGCTTTGTGTGTGTCTGTGGAAGTGTACTAATGATCTAAACGGGTCAGTGGATGCAGGTGAAAAAATTACCCTGTGGGGGAAGTAAGTGCTGTCAGACCATTTAGCCCAAATAGTCCATAATCCAAGCAGCTGTTTTAGTGTGTGTGTGTGAGTGTGTGAGAGAGAGAGAGAGAGAGAGAGAGAGAGAGAGAGAGAGAGAGAGAGATCATGCCCCCCAGCTCACCCCCCCCCCCCCCCCCCACACACACACACACATCCACACACATCCACACACACAGAAAAGCCCTAGTGCTGTCCTCACGTGGCTCAGCCCAGACAGGAGTCCCCATCCCACAATCCTGTGCGGCAGCTGGCTGCCTGCTTTGACTTATGGCCGTACCCAGGAGGCGCGAGGCAGGGCCGGGAAACTAGGCCATACTTAAGGGGGCCACAGCACCCCAGGGCTGGACCTGCTGTAATTATGACAAGAGAAACACACAGCAGATTAACCTCCCCAGCAAACCTGGCACGGGGGGAGCCCAGGAGAGCACGTCTGAGGGCGGGAGCAGGTGGAACTCCGTTTTGGGCTAAAGTATGCCACGGCATGCACAGGTTTAACATATCACTCCAGCTGGGCTGCAGGTTTAACATAATACTCTAGCTGGGCTGCAGACCTTGGTTGGGTGCAGGTTTAACATAATACTCTAGATGGGCTCAGGTTTAACATAATACTCCAGCTAGGCTGCTAGTTGGGTGCAGGTTTAACATAAACCTGAGTCCAACTTGAGCATTAACACAATACACTAGGCTTGCCTCAGAGCAGGCCTTGGTTGGTTTAACATAATACTCTAGCTGGGCTCAGGATTAACATAATACTCTAGTTGGGCTGCAGGTTTAACATAATACTCTAGCTGGTCTGCTTGCCTGCCTCAGAGCAGCTCAGGTTTAACATAATACTCTAGCTGGGCTCAGGATTAACATTACACTCTAGCTGGGATCAGGTTTAACATAATACTCTAGCTGGGCTGCAGGTTTACCATAATACTCTAGCTGGGATCAGGTTTAACATAATACTCTAGCTGGGCTGCAGGTTTAACATAATACTCTAGTTGGGCTGCTAGTTGGGTGCAAGTTTAACATAAACCTGAGTCCAACTTGAGCATTAACACAATACACTAGGCTTGCCTCAGAGCAGGCCTTGGTTGGTTTAACATAATACTCTAGCTGGGCTCAGGTTTAACATAATACTCTAGCTGGGCTGCAGGTTTACCATAATACTCTAGCTGGGCTGCTTGCCTGCCTCAGAGCAGGCCTTGGTCAGCAGCAGGCAGCAAGTGGAGATCCTGGTGAAAGTGTTACATGATATGACCTCTATTTCTGGACTGCTGTGTTCAGCCTTTTTGTAGCATGTTGTTCAAATCGTCAGAACTGAAGAAGCCTTTCGGTTGAAAGGTGAAATGTCTTCAAGCTCCAAAAAGACGCCCAGTTTCATACAACTTTGTTCTATTGAGTGCCATGACCTAGATGAATGAGACTCTTTACAGACATGTTGTTAAAACATTTTTGTCCACTGGCATGTTGCTGTTAAAACTTTTTTTGTCTACCTAATCATTTAAGACAGATGTACTTTAATTTATCTTTAGTTTTCTTATTTGCAAAGCAGTGCTCTCAGGGTGCATGTAATATGATTCCTGATAAAAGGATAAGATTATTTGTCCTCCCAGACTCTCTTACACAACCTTTTACACACCCTTGATCTTTTTTACCTCATAATAGGCTGTCTGACCTGATAACAGACCCCTAGGATTTCTCGTTGACAGCTTTTTTTGACAGTTTTCTTTTCCCAGTTAAGTGAATGTAATGTATGCAGTTGTGTGCAAAATGTTTGATCTGTTTTGTAATATGTATTATGTGTATACTGCTAGACACCTTAATTTCCCTTGGGATGAATAAAGTTACTCTACTCTACTCTACTCTACTTCACTCTACTGTTAAGTGCTCTGGCAATATGTAGGAGTGAGCTGTTTGAATGGTAGCACTGGTGTGTTGCTTGCGATCACAGTTCATCATGTCTGTACTCATGTTTTGCTTGACCTGCGTGTGTCTCCAGATTGGATTTACCCGTGGTGTCTTTTGTCAGACTCCATGACGGGTCCAGAGGTAAAAATGTGGCAGACGTTTGTGAAATATGCTGACAACAACTGATGAGTAGGCTATCCTTATCAATAACGTCCTTTTTGATTGGCGCTAAATGAAGACAAATGTCAAACCTCTGTACAGTATATGGCTGAGTGGTAGTTGTAGTGGTAGTGGCCCTTCTGTTTTCATTCACTAACTTTGCTGCCAATTTCACAACTTCACTCAAGTCATATCGAAGGCGTACCATGCCAGTGTCCTGTCCTGAGTTTCTTTGTGATTCTCACTCCTTACTTTCCTCATGAAGTACATCTGCCAGGTTGGTTGGCTGATTTTGCTCCTCATGTGCGTTTAATCCACAGTGGTGCAGGAATGCCCCTTGCACTGCATCTGATTAATAGCCCAGTGTGGAAATGGAGCCCTCTGTCTGATTAATAGCCCAGTCTGGACATACAGTGCTCTACAATCTATCCTGAAGCATCAACTGCTGAATCATTTAGGCTCTACCATTTGTCCTTGAGCCATCTGTACCAAGGTCATTTGCTGTAGGCTCTCCCACGTCTCCCTCAGGGGTCTCAAGCACCAGTGGATGCTGTCATTAGTTAAATCTGTCAAAGAAGCTGAAAAGCATTTTGTGCTAACCTGCTGCCTTCGTGCTGTACCATTAATACACAGTCTTCATAAAAGCTTAGACAAATTATTTATACTTTGCGTTTTGCCTAACAACGCCCCTTAACTGTTTTATTTTCATGGTAGAGCACTATATATCTCATGGCTTTGGCTTATTGCTTAATTATACCATAAGCAGTATTCTTTTAACACCAATTATACAAAGGGTTGTCATTTTCTTAAAACGTTCTTATTTACAACCCCTTAAATTGTAGCAATGGCTCAGATGTGCGGTGGCGATAAAGGACTTAACTTGCTGAGTCATATGCTGTACCACAGTTGCAACAGGAGGCAGAGCCAAGGTCTTTTGGAAGGCTGGATGCCCTCTACTATATAAGCCAGCCAGCCACAGTCCAAGAACAGCCCAGTCCCGATCCAAACCGCAGGTTCTGTGTGTGTGTGTGTCCTCAGGCAGAAAGTAGGTGAAGGCGGCCCAGAAGGATCATCCTCTCAGGTTCTGGTGCGGTTCCGTGCGGTTCTTGTTCTGGTTCCAGCTGCCAGGCCCAGTACGCATACATGGCTTCATCGCTGCTCAGTCGACAGCTGGCCCTGTCCCTCCAGCACAACCTGCGCCTCACTGCCCCAGGTACGCCACTTACTAGGAATATAAATGCATATGACGTTGGCGTCTGTCTGTCTGTTTGTCTGTCTGTCTGTTTGTTTGTTTGTTTGTTAGCAAAATAACTCAAACAGTCATGAACATATGAAAAGTATGAACGTTCTGAAATTTTGACAACATGTTGGTTTTGTCACTGCCTTGAGGTGATTTCCTTTTTGGTGAAAATCAATTCATTGGTGACCTCACAAAATGTTTTGGAAAAAATAACATGGGAAATCCCATTGACCAAATGAAAAACGTGGGTTAAAATAATTAGGGAAATTCTTTCCATTCAAAATATGGGCCAAATTAGCCACCTCAGGGGATCACATGACAATCCCTGGAGAATAGCTTTTCCCCTTTTTGCCTGTGTGCTTACTGTAAGCCATTTGTAGCTTTACAGCTACTGCATGTCACTCACTGTATCATGCTATCTACTTCAGATAAATATTTGAAGTGGTTTTGTGCAGTCATATGTCTGTCTGCCGTTGCTAAGGGGCAGCATTTCCTGCTCTGGTGCTTGTATGGAAGACAGTGTGGGCACTTCTCAGTCCTAAGTTCACGGCATATTAATCATCAACAGTTTTCCGGTTCTGTCCAGCTATGTGCTGTTCTGAATCCAAGTTGGAGAGGAGTCAAGTCCTCGCTCGGAGTGCTAGAATGAGGCCTATAGCCCTTCGCCTGTGGGCGTCTTACGCAACCCTCTGTAAGCTGAACTAGGGCTGGCGTCGGTCCTACAGAGGCCATCACGTACCAAGAGCATTATCACCACTCAGAGGCAATGAGAAAAATGAGGTCTAAAATGGTATCGCTTACATTTGTCGTGTGCAGTTGTCATACGTTATGGTGATGTTTTTAAAGGTTAATGAAAACTGTTCATTTTACGTTACAATTTTATTTTGCATGTTACACTGTTGTGTTTTCCTCTGCTAGGCTGCAGATACGTCAGCAAAACGGCCACCAAGTCGGAGGTGGACTTTGACTACGATGCCCCCTCCATGAAGACAGAAGTCCCGGGGCCGAAGTCCATGGTGAGTAACTCTGATCCACTTCTGTAGCATACCGTACCGTGCCATACTGTAGCATACCGTACCGTGCCATACTGTAGCATACCGTACCGTGCCATACACGTAGTGATGCCTCTAGCATACTGTACCATACATGCATATAGTGATGCCGCCCTCTAGCATACTGTACCATACATACATGTAGTGATGCCTCTAGCATACTGTACCATACATACATGCATATAGTGATGCCTCTAGCATACTTTACCATACATACATGCATATAGTGATGCCTCTAGCATACCGTACCGTACCATACATACAGTATGTCACAAAAGTGAGTACACCCTTTACATTTCAGCATAAAATGGGCCATATCTTTTCAAGGGACAATACTACACAAATGAAACTTCAATATGTCTTTCACTAGTCAGTGTGCAGCTTGTGTAGCAGTATTAATTTACTGTTCTCTCTCTTGTGTAGCAGTATTAATTTACTGTTCTCTGTGATCCTTTTCTATTCCTCCATTATGGCATTATGGGCCTGGGAGATGTTAGACACTGGTGCTCCTTCATCTCCTGTTTAAGGATGCCACACGGGTACTCAATAGGTTTCAGGTGTGGAGACATACTTGGCCAGTCCATTACCTTCACTTTCAACTTCTTCAGGAAGGCAGTGGTCATCTTGGAAGTGTGTTAGGGCAGCTTCTGAGGGGGTGGGGCATCATGTTCTGCTTCAGAATGCCACAGCACATGTTGCAATCCATGATTTCTTCAATGCACTGCAGTTGCCCAGTGCTGGCAGCATTGAAGCAGCCTCAAACCATGATGCTACCACCACTGGGCTTGATTGTAGGCAAGGCAGAATTATAGTGGTACTGTTCAACAGGCCACTGCCACACATGCCTGACATAATTTAAGCCAAAGAAGTTGATCTAAATCTCATCAGACCACAGGATATGGTTTCAGTAATTCATGCTTTTGGACTGCATGTCTTCAGCAAGCAGTTATCAGGCTTTTTTTGTGATCAAGTTTTAAAGAGGCTTTCATCTGGAAGGATGACCATGAAGACCGAGTTGTTGCACTGTGTGACATATTATTTTAGCTCTGTCAGTCTGACCTCCCACCTCTGCAACCTCTGCAGCAATGCTGTCTGCACTCATGCATTTATTTTTTAAAGGCAACTTTTGCATCTGACACTGAGTGTGTGGACCCAACTTCTTTGACTGATTCTGTCAATACCTGTTGTGACAATGCACCCGTTTTGGAAAACCACTTAATGACTCAAGCTATGATGGTGTAGCTTGAGTTCATGGTTCATGGTGTTGCTGATCTTTTATAGCATAGGCCATCATTCTGTACAGCAACAATTCCATTTCTCAAATGCTGAGTTTTCCTTTTTTGCCATGAGGAGCCATGTTGTATAGTATGAGAGTAGTACAGGATAGTATGAGAGAATTATAGCCAAAACTAAAAAATGAATAGCTCTAATACATGACATACAAATTTGTAGGGTCCAGTTGAGCAGACCAAAACACAAAAATTATGAATTGGACAAGTGGGTTTTTATGGTGGAATGATATGTACAATTATCATTCAGGGTGTAGTCACTTTTGTGGCCTGCTATTTATACAAAAATGACTGTGTGTAAAGTTGTTTTCAGAGGACGGCAAATTAATACTGGTACACAAGCTGTATATTGACAACTCAAAAACATATCAAAGTTTCACTTGTGTAGTATTGTCCCTTGAA
Organism: Coilia nasus; assembly: GCA_027475355.1. Taxonomy (NCBI): domain Eukaryota; kingdom Metazoa; phylum Chordata; class Actinopteri; order Clupeiformes; family Engraulidae; genus Coilia; species Coilia nasus. Next base: position 36,608,342 of record CM050216.1, on the reverse strand, counting down.
AAGATATAGCATTTTTTTTTGCTAAAATGTGAAGGCTATAGTGTAGCTATAGTATAGCTATAGTGCAAGCCCTCAGGCATTTTACAAAAGACATCTGTACAACGACAATGTTTAGTTTACCGATGAAAAAAATAGAGCAGAGATCAGACTTCCCAGGTGAACAGATTTGGTAGCTTGTGTTGACTTTGTTCTAGATTTCATTCTAGAAAAACATTCACCAGTTCTCACGCTCGAATGCCAAGTATGCACTGTATGCTTTACCGTAAGTACCCTCAGCAATGTGTTAATGCATGTTTCCTCTGTGGATGACATCTGTGTTTCTGCCTTTCACAGGAACTGCTCAAACAACTGGGGGATATTCAGGTAGGAGAATTTGCATGCCATCACTCATTATGATGATAAAGCAGTAACTGTAAACAGTAAGTAGCAGCATCTAGAAGTGTCTAGGAGCGTGTAGAAGTGTGATTTATTTGTTTGGTTTTCTTTTTTGCTTGCTTGAGGCTGGGGAGAGTGGCAGTGGATGGCAGCCATTGTAATGCCATGTGATTGTGCTGTATCTAATGGGTAATGCAGCATGCCTTGCGTGGGTGGCTGGGTAGGCAGTGAGCGTTCGTAGGAGATGCACGCTTTGGCAGAGGGCCTGGGTCAGTCTGGGTGGATGAGCCCTCCTGTCATGCACACGGCCATAATCAGGGACCCCCCCGGCACAGAGCCACTTGCACACAGACCTGCAGGAGGACAGACTCACATGCAATCCTTCACTGACTGCACAGATGATCATGGGGTCTATTCCTGAAACCTTTTGGATGAAAGGTGAAACGTCTTCAAGCTCTAAAAGAAGTCCAGTTGCATTCAACTTTGCTAGTGCTGTTATCCATTCCTCTGGGCTAGTGCGACAAAATGTCAATAATTTGTTGCTGCTGAGAGAAAATGGCTTAAAGGGGGAGTCTGTGTGCTGATGAAGATGCCTGCGGTAAACCCCAGCTTACATAATTGGAAATGCTCTACGTGTGTCCATCATAACAATCGTTAATTTAGTGAGGATCTCTTAATTAACCTTTGACCCTTATCATGGCCATGATTGATGTGCAGCACCTTATTTTGGTGCATCTGCTCCAAACCATCATCCTGCAATATGTGGTCAACAGTGCACTTCCTGCAATATGTGGTCAACAGTGCACTTCCTGCAATATGTGGTCAGTAGTGCACTTCCTGCAATATGTGGTCAACAGTGCACTTCCTGCAATATGTGGTCAATAGTGCACTTCCTGCAATATGTGGTCAGTAGTGCACTTCCTGCAATATGTGGTCAGTAGTGCACTTCCTGCAATATGTGGTCAACAGTGCACTTCCTGCAATATGTGGTCAGTAGTGCACTTCCTGCAATATGTGGTCAACAGTGCATGTTCTCCGTACACCGCTGCAATATGTGGTCAGTAGTGCACTTCCTGCAATATGTGGTCAACAGTGCACTTCCTGCAATATGTGGTCAGTAGTGCACTTCCTGCAATATGTGGTCAGTAGTGCACTTCCTGCAATATGTGGTCAGTAGTGCACTTCCTGCAATATGTGGTCAACAGTGCACTTCCTGCAATATGTGGTCAACAGTGCACCTTCTCAGTACAGCGCTGCTTGTTGTCAGTACAGCGCTGCAATACGCGTGCAAAGCAAAAAGGCTTTCGGTCAGTACTGCACCTTCTCAGTACAGCGCTGCTTGGGTTGTTTTTGTCGCTGCTTCTGGAAGACGCCTGCAGCGTTTCCTGTCGAGAGCAGACCTGACCTCCGTCCGCCGACCCCGAGAGCTTGATGGCATGTGACAGGCGAACACAACAAAATTTCCTCCTGCCGACTTGCCCCCCCCCCCCCCCCACTCCTCCTAACACTCGCTCCGCCCCTACTCCTCCACAGGCCCCCATTACATAAGCACCCCCTCCCCCCAGTCATAACAGGAGGGTAATGCATAATGCAGAAGTCTGCTCATTAGGATAGCCAACGCTGGGCTAAATAAGGAAACTTTGTTTCTGTGTGCACTGCACAAACTTGTGGGAAAAGAAGGGGTAGGATAAAGATGGAGGTATTTGATTGTTTGATGTGTGTGTGTGTGTAGGTGTGTGAGCCCTGGTCACTACGTACTACACTGATGTATGATTTGCTGTGTGTGTGTGTGTGTGTGTGTGTGTGTGTGTGTGTGTGTGTGTGTGATTTGTCACACTAGTGTGTGATTTGCTGTGCTACACATGCTGATCTACTGCTGATCCTCGTTTCGTAAGTGGCTGTGGATAAAAGCGTCTGCTAAGTGTAATGTAATGTAACGTAAAGTAAAAAAGCAGCCAGTGAGCTATTGTGTTGGTGATGCTTGGTAAATAGCAGAGAGGCTTGCCTCTTTCTCCCCGCGTTATGCTCCGACTTAGAGTGCTGCTTTGTGGTCTGCATGGGGGGGGGGGGGGTTGGAGCGCTTTGAGGCTTCATTACAGGATGGATCCAGAGCCATGCGATGTAGACTTTGTGCCCTCGAGAAACGGGGTTGTTGTCCTTGTTCCCTCCATTTTGTGTCTGCACTGAGTATGATGAGACCTAGCTTCCAATGCTAGGCTAACATGCAAAGCTCTGATTTCACCACATGGTTTTCGCTACCCCATAAGTCAACTTGATTGCCTATCTTAAATGAAATCGTGTGTGTATGATTGCATATCTTAAATGAAATCGTGTGTGTGTGATTGCATATCTTAAATGAAAGCCAGTAGTGATCTTCCTCTCACTCAGGTGAATGTCTTGCAGCCTTTTTCACCGTGTTGTGTAAAATGGATGATGAATTGTCTTAATATGAGCCAAAAATGAGTTAAATTTCGTATCTGGTATTCCAGCACACCCCTGGTGTTCTCTGCTGTATTTATTGGTATGGAGTTCAATTTAAATACTTAATGTCGTCTGACTGGAAATACTGATTTTAATTTTGCTTTGCAAGCATGAGTGTTACTGAGATGCACCAGTATGTAAATGTGTGAACCAAAGTGTACCAGTAAGACCTACAGTAAGTGCAGGTAACAAGCAGCAAGTCTGGAGCGAATCTTCCCTGGATCAGGGTCAACGCTGGGCCGGATACTAGGGCCCTGTTGTGCCTGCAGTGATTAGCATGGCCCTACTGTGCTAATGTAGCCTGCAGTGATTAGCATGGCCCTACTGTGCTAATAGCCGCATTCCCATTCCGGGGCCGGGCCGGCCCGGGCCTTTAGGGGCCACCCTCGGTGCTTGTAGACCCAGGGCACTAGTCTCATGACCTGAGAGCTGTTGTGTTCACACTCCCTGGCTACTAGGCCCTCTGGGTTACGCCCTCGTTTGCGAAAACGTCACTGATACAGCCCATTTTCAAGCAGGATAGGCGGGCATTTCAGTAGCATCAGTAGAAGAAAGTAGAAGATGATTATAACTACTGCCGATATCTCTGACTGAAAATACTTCTTTGGAGGATAATAGACGCCATCCTCCTTGTTGTTCATGTTCAAATATATTTCTATATATTACTATCGGCTAAAGCAAAAATACATCGTCCCTATGTTTTAATGGAACAAGACCGACGGCCACGGAGCTTCAAATGCTTGTTAGGGAATGCGTCTCACATTCGGATATTTCCACACAATGCTGCCAACAAAACGTAGCCAAATGACACAATACTTACTTACTGCTACTTTAAGGTATAACAATGACCGAAACAGTTAATTTTAATCAACAACTTGCAGTTTTTATCAGCCAAATATGAGCTAGGTCATCTATAGCCTATTGCATAACTTTTGTTTACCGATGGCAACGCTAAAGGAAGAAAAGTCTTTTTTTAAACCAACAGTACCACCACCGTCAGCCCAAACGGTCGGAAATGGAAAATATATATCAATTTAATAGAAAAACAAGTGATTTTGACCTATTGGCTTGACACACACGTTTAGAACAGTTAGTGAAGTCACCGCGGAGAACAACTTTACCATGCACAAGGCATGTAAAGGAGAGACACTGCAAGTTGGGATTTTATGTCGGCAGCCACACACTTCAGCACTGCAAAACTGCATTAAAAAAGTAGCTAAAATGACACAAGGCAATGTTATATGCCTAGTCATTTGTTTCCTCCAATTAATTTGACAAGGAGTCATTTAATCCACCGCATCACGGTGGGCAATTGAAATGTTACCAGCCAAGCATTCACCACCAGCCACGAGACATATAGAATGTAGGATTAAGCTCGCTTGAGTAAAAGCAATTCAGATTTATTTTATGTGGGGAAGGGGGATTGGTTTGTTATACCATGTCTTTATATCCGTAGTTTTTTATGCTTCTCGCGAATTTGCCGGGCTGTTGTTCGCTGAATGTCCAACTTCCTCGTTTCTGCAAACCTCGTCGTTTTTTTTTATTCATGTCGTCTTCTGCCCAGACCACGGAGAGAGCACGGATATATTCAGCTGACCAGAACTGGTGATCCATCTTTTTCATATTCTTCAGTAACAACGGTAATACAGGTGCAGATAATACTCATGCCATCTTCGATTTATTTTGCTTCCAAATGTTGACACCGCCCCGACCTTGACACTGCCTCTAGACCCCCTTTAGCCCCTGTAGGACCATCGTTTTAGTTGGGCCAGAAATCGCGGGCTACTAGCACCCAGGACAGCCCCTGTAGGCCCGTGTTAGCACCTCCCCCTGAAGGTGTGAAACCACTTAGCACCGGTACACCCGTGTCGGCTCGGGTTTGGCCCGGTAATGGGAACCCCGCTATTGTAGCCTGCAGTGATTAGCATGGCCCTACTGTGCTAGTGTAGCCTGCAGTGATTAGCATGGCCCTACTGTGCTAGTGTAGCCTGCAGTGATTAGCATGGCCCTACTGTGCTAATGTAGCCTGCAGTGATTAGCATGGCCCTACTGTGCCCTACTGTGCTAGTGTAGCCTGCAGTGATTAGCATGGCCCTACTGTGCCCTACTGTGCTAATGTAGCCTGCAGTGATTAGCATGGCCCTACTGTGCTAATGTAGCCTGCAGTGATTAGCATGGCCCTACTGTGCCCTACTGTGCTAATGTAGCCTGCAGTGATTAGCATGGCCCTACTGTGCTAATGTAGCCTGCAGTGATTAGCATGGCCCTACTGTGCCCTACTGTGCTAATGTAGCCTGCAGTGATTAGCATGGCCCTACTGTGCCCTACTGTGCTAATGTAGCCTGCAGTGATTAGCATGGCCCTACTGTGCTAATGTAGCCTGCAGTGATTAGCATGGCCCTACTGTGCTAATGTAGCCTGCAGTGATTAGCATGGCCCTACTGTGCCCTACTGTGCTAGTGTAGCCTGCAGTGATTAGCATGGCCCTACTGTGCCCTACTGTGCTAATGTAGCCTGCAGTGATTAGCATGGCCCTACTGTGCTAATGTAGCCTGCAGTGATTAGCATGGCCCTACTGTGCCCTACTGTGCTAATGTAGCCTGCAGTGATTAGCATGGCCCTACTGTGCTAGTGTAGCCTGCAGTGATTAGCATGGCCCTACTGTGCTAGTGTAGCCTGCAGTGATTAGCATGGCCCTACTGTGCTAATGTAGCCTGCAGTGATTAGCATGGCCCTACTGTGCTAATGTAGCCTGCAGTGATTAGCATGGCCCTACTGTGCCCTACTGTGCTAGTGTAGCCTGCAGTGATTAGCATGGCCCTACTGTGCCCTACTGTGCTAATGTAGCCTGCAGTGATTAGCATGGCCCTACTGTGCTAATGTAGCCTGCAGTGATTAGCATGGCCCTACTGTGCCCTACTGTGCTAATGTAGCCTGCAGTGATTAGCATGGCCCTACTGTGCTAGTGTAGCCTGCAGTGATTAGCATGGCCCTACTGTGCTAATGTAGCCTGCAGTGATTAGCATGGCCCTACTGTGCCCTACTGTGCTAGTGTAGCCTGCAGTGATTAGCATGGCCCTACTGTGCCCTTTCGGTACCAGAAAGTTGGAATCCTGCCAGATAGTTTGACTTTTAGGAAACGGAAATATGTCAAAATAATTTAAGTAATGTGATTGGTTGAAATACGTCAACTGTCCACCGGGGGTCCTTACGTTTTCTGCATTAGCCACTTCAACTCCTGTTCATTAAACAATCGTATTTTTTTCTTAGTAATACAGTATTTGCTCAAGTTTAAAACTACACCATAGGAATAATAACAAAATAACAGGTTAAAACACATCGGACTTATGAACCGAAAGTTATTGAAAACGCCTCTCTACAGGCTTTAGGTTAAACCTCCTAAGCTGCTAACATAAAACAAGTGCAAGTTAGCCTCATGTAAGCAAAGTATGTGATTAGCAGCGAAATATTAGCCATTACCAAACACTAATGTGCTCAAATTTAGAACTGAACCATAGGAATACTAACAAAATAACAGGTTAACCCTCTAGGCGCCATTGTCGACTTAAGTCGACAAGATGCCGCACTGAATAAAACGGTCGATTTTGTCAAATAGGGTGTCAAATTTGGTTTGAACTCCCTTCCACTAGGTGGTAGACATGTCATACTATGTCCCTGACTCAGAATTACGTTATGTTTCTATACAAAATAGTCAAGCTAGAGCATGTTGAATCAGTGTGAGCAAAAGCGAAGCTAGTTTGCGTGCGAGCCATATAATTAGAGCGATATTGTCAACGTCAGCGAGTGTTTGCCTTCGTTTTTCGTCTAATGGCATCAAAGAAGTTTATCTGCAATGAAGTGTTGGGTCTTCTATTCGCAGACCCTTATTCTGAAGGCGAATATCTGATGAAGATGACGGTGATGCGTTTAGCGACGACGCTTCAGATGCGTCTCTGCCTTGCAGTGATGCAGCTGGACAAAGTGATTATTTAGCCCTACACCAAGCACAATCTTTGGATCATTTGGCCAAAGTAGATACTCATTCGCTCAATGTCAGCGATGGGAACAGTGTTTCATGGGGTGGGAATGTTTATCAGGGAGTAAGCAGGCGTGTTAGTAGTGTGGGGAACGAGACTGGAAGTGAAGTCGGGGTCCAGTGTTTTTACTGCGATAGCCATGTAGCTAATTTGTTTTCCGACTGTGCCTTTCCCTAATCGCGGAGACAGTAACGTGGTGGAGACTTTGTCTAATGCCACTGGGTATGTTACACGAGGTCAAAGTGTTTCTAGGAGAGCTAGGGGACAACGTAGAAGCAGGTTGAGGAGACGCAGTGAGAGTCCTACCCATGAAAATTCTCTCCACTCGGCACAAGTGCGCAGCAGATCTGCGCGTGCTGCTCCCAGCAGGAACAGAGGCGGTGTGGCACGGGGCAGAGGAGCTAATATGCTCGTTAGTTTATCTAGGCAAGATGATGGGAATGCCGGTGTATTGTCGCACCTGCTTTGAGTTGATCAATGAGGAGGGGTATCAAAATTGTCTCACGCCCTTTGATCAGCCAATTGGATATCTCCAATGCCAATTCGCCCCTAGATTTTCTGTCACTCTTTCTTTGATGATTTCTGGAATGTTCTTACAAATCTTTCAAATGTTACAAATGAGACAAATCGCTTTTCCCATCAGTTTTTAGCCTTTGTCAGCTCAAAAAAAAAAAACCCAACCAAAAAAACAAACCTTAAAAAAAAAAAAAAAAAAACTACTAACATTGTCTCTCGTGTCATCTTGTCATCTCACTCATGAGATTTTAAACTAAACAAGTCTTATGATATATATATAGAATAACATATAAATGCCCCATATATAGAATCTGAGTGCCTCTGTAATAAATGGAAAATCTCTACAGCAAAAGGTCAGCCTACTGCTACATGCATTCGGTTTGGTTCTGCCATTTATTAGTAAAGATTTACACTGTTTGGTTGCTATTTACTATTTATCTGAGCATTCAGTATTGTGCAATATAGCATACACAAGGTACATACACAATTTTTTTGGGGAGGGAGTACTGCATTTTATCTTTCAAACGTGACAATTTATAAAAATTCTATAATCCAAGATGGCCGCCGCCGTGTGACGTCATAATATGCAGATTAGATGGGTAAATTTAATCCCTACATAAACTTTGGATCAGTCTTAATATTTCTCTAATTTACAGTAAGTCTCTATCTCTTATCAGTTTTAAGTTATAGCCTTTTGAAATTAAGATGTCAAAATCGAATGTTTTAGGAAAAAACCTCTGGCGCCTAAAGGGTTAAAACATGTCGGACTTATTAACAGAATGTTATTGAAAACGCCTCTTTACAGGCTTTAGGCTAAATCTCCTTAGCTGCTAGTGCAAGTTACCCTCACGTAAGTTAAGTGTGTGATTAGCAGAGAAATGTTAGCCATTACCAGACACTCTGCTGTGCTGTTTTCGCCATTTAAATATACGTGAGTTTATTTATTTATTTGCCAGATGTAACGTACCTTGGCTCCCAGTGCGTCTTGTCATGTAGCCGGACGAGAACAGAATAATACACCATGCAGATATGGTTAATATATGTGCTGGTATACTATAAATAGTCAGTCCTCTACATTTTAAAAGCCCATTTGACAAGGCATTACTTTTTAACCTTGTAATAATTCGAAAGCACCAGATTTTATCACTCCCTGCAGGAGTTATGTTAAAAGGGAGACAGCTGAATCAGACGTTTAAAGGACAACTTCGGTGTAAAATGAAAATTTGCCTGTTAAAACATCATCCCGAGTTGGTATGTGTACCGAGGAGCAAAAATTATTCAGCCCGCTGCATTCAGAGTTAAACTATTTTTTATCGTTTGCCCCAGAAGGCTAACAATGGAAGTGGTAGGTGCCCTTAGACGAAGCACGACGACAAAGCTATTTTTAAACCATTAAAACAGCTCGAACAAACTCCACACTCTATCGGTAGTACAACAAAGGCCCTGACATTAAAAACGAGGCACTGAGAACTTTGTAAGTGTACACAACGTCTATTAATAAAACAGGTTTGATAGGCAGTACCTTGCTGTAGTTTCTCGTCGCCGCTATGTTGGACGTCCACATAGCCGATTGTCGAACAAGGACCAGCGGTCAGAATAGGAGGAGAAGTAGTGCAATTTAATTCCGTGAAACTGGAGGGATTTCATCTGTTCGTGACAATATCCAGTCATTGTGCCCATTTAACAGAGCCACTGTCACAAAATGAGAAGAAAGACAGAGAAATAACCCAACTTTGGTAAGACACCACATACCACTATTGCTTTACATTACAGCCTAGACACATCAAAAACAAAAACAACAAAATGGATGAGTTACAAGGGGTCAGGAGGGCAGAAAATCTATACTGCTGCACAAGCATTACACAGACTCAAAAACATATCCAAGTTTAATTTCTGTAGTATTGTCCCTTGAGAAGATATAACACATTTTTGCTGAAATGTGAGGGGTGTACTCATCTGTGTGAGATACTGCATGTAACAAAGATCTCTCTCCTCTTCTCCTTAACTTGGTGTTGTGTCCATGGAATGACACCACAATCCATTTGTTTTTGTAGTTTTGTTGCGCTGTTGAAAAAAAGCCTACTCAATTTATAATACACTATGCGTCCCATCTAAACATGGTGGAGAACGTATGTATGTGCAAAACGTGCTTAAATAATACATAATTAAGGCATGATTATTTGTAACATTATTAGATGAAAAAAGTGCCTGGAAACATAATTCATTAATTAATAGCAAATGCTAAATACTGTACTATCTGACGCATTATACAAGTGATTGGAGGAGCATGGCTTGCTAAGCAGCTAGTTAGCTAGCACTACAGCAATTTATTTCGTTACACCACAATAACAGAGGAATATGACACGCGTATAAAAGACACATCAACAACATTCCAATAAAACATTTTAAAACTTTAGTTGTGAGATAGATACTTACATTTATATTTGTTCGTGGTCCTGGGTTTTCATTATTCCACGACAATCGTCATCGCATTTAGCGCGACATTTCAAATATTTCAGAAAGGACCCCTGACGTATTTCCGTTTCCTAAAAGTCAAACTATCTGGCAGATTCCAACTTTCTGGTACCGACATGCCCTACTGTGCTAATGTAGCCTGCAGTGATTAGCATGGCCCTACTGTGCTAGTGTAGCCTGCAGTGATTAGCATGGCCCTACTGTGCCCTACTGTGCTAGTGTAGCCTGCAGTGATTAGCATGGCCCTACTGTGCCCTACTGTGCTAATGTAGCCTGCAGTGATTAGCATGGCCCTACTGTGCCCTACTGTGCTAGTGTAGCCTGCAGTGATTAGCATGGCCCTACTGTGCCCTACTGTGCTAATGTAGCCTGCAGTGATTAGCATGGCCCTACTGTGCCCTACTGTGCTAATGTAGCCTGCAGTGATTAGCATGGCCCTACTGTGCCCTACTGTGCTAATGTAGCCTGCAGTGATTAGCATGGCCCTACTGTGCCCTACTGTGTTAATGTAGCCTGCAGTGATTAGCATGGCCCTACTGTGCCCTACTGTGCTAGTTTACCCTGCAGTGATTAGCATGGCCCTACTGTGCCCTACTGTGCTAGTGTACCCTGCAGTGATTAGCATGGCCCTACTGTGCTCTACTGTGCTAGTGAAGCCTGCAATGATTAGCATGTGGGTCATAAAGGCAAGGGACAGCAATAAAAGACTGGGCGATATGTTTACATTTCTCCGTGTGCTTTTTCCAGTTACTAAGATTCTGTTGTCATTCCTTGTGCCTTTGCAGAATGTGGGAGCCATCAATTTCTTCTGCAACTACGACGAGAGTCGCGGGAACTACCTGGTGGACGCGGACGGGAACCGCATGCTGGACGTCTACACCCAGATCTCTTCCATACCTATTGGTAGGTTTCACGCCTACACCCAGATCTCCTCCATATCCATTGGTAGGTTTCACATCTACACCCAGATCTCCTCCATACCTATTGGTAGGTTTTACGCCTACACCCAGATCTCCTCCATATCCATTGGTAGGTTTCACATCTACACCCAGATCTCCTCCATACCCATTGGTTGGTGTCAGTTCATTCCACCAAACACTCTCTGTATACACTGCATAGACAGCAAGTGTCCGTTTCCTGTCCGTATTCATTTAAAATGCAGGTTAACAGATTAGACCATTTTCGCTGCATGTTTAATCTGAGCGTATTGTGTCACACATACACACATATTGTACACAGTTACGTGCTCTACACTCTCAAGTTGGTGTGAATGGTGGAAATTCGCATGGTGGAAACTCACACACATACACACACACACACACACACACACACACACACACCCTTCTGGTAATCGAAGGGTGGCATGTTCAGTTTCGGCTCTTCCTGACTAGGTGGAAGTGTCCTTGAGCAAGACGCCGAACCCCATACTGCTCCTGATGTGCTCGTTGACGCCTTGCATGGCAGCCTTTTTTACCATCGGTGGGAAATTTGAGGCATTCAGTGTCAAAGTGCCGTGTGTGTGAGCACTACACGAATGCAGCCTGTTTAGCTTTAAGGGGAATGTGCCTGTGTGCTCTGCTGAGTGTATGTGAGCACTACACGAATGCAGCCCTTTTACCTTCAAGGGGAATGTGCCCGATCAACAGCACCCAACAACACCTTTGGGGTGAAACGCCTTCAAGCCTCAAAAGAAGTGTAGTTGCACTAAAACTCTAGCCTGGTAAACCCGCCCCTCGTACTTCATTTCATTTTGTACAGAGGGTCTGGACCGGAATCTCTTGAGGGTCATTTAGCAAGTCCCAGCAAGACCGGTCCAATTAGCGAACAGAGGGTGTGTTCGTTAGCCAAGACATTGACCTTGTGTGCTACATTTGAATTGTAGTGCGTAGGTAGGCTAATTGCATACGTGACGACCAGGCGTTAGCGATTGGGTAAAGGCAGAGCCACTTTTTTTATCAGCAGAGTCCACACCTCCAACAAATCGTTTCTGACGGTCTCTGTTCCAGACCCTCTGTACAAAATGAAATGAAGGGGCGAAATGAATTAAATGGAGGGGCTGGTTTACCAGGCTACTAAAACTCTACCAAAGCTCTAAAACAGCTTCACACAACTTGTGTGAGGAAGTAACATGACTAAATTAGTGCTACAGTTGTTGATATGTTTCTTAATGTAATTGCATAAATATTTTACAGTCATGTAAAGAATACAGAACTATGAAGTGTTTTGATACAAAATGTAAAGCCAATACTGTTCCAAAACAACATCATTAGAAATCAGATTACAAAATTATAAAAACTTTTGAAATATATAAAATGCACGTTATTACAACAAACACTTACCGTGTCTATGTGTCCCTGTCTCCCACTAGGGCACGCCCCGTTACCTCTTTAATACTCTGCGTGTAAGCGTCGTAATGTGCAATGAACGCTGTGCGTGTAAGCGTCGTAATGTGCAATGAACGCTCTGCGTGTAAGCGTCGTAATGTGCAATGAACACTCTGCGTGTAAGCGTCATAATGTGCAATGAACGCTGTGCGTGTAAGCGTCGTAATGTGCAGTGGGATGTGCGTGTAAGCGTCGTAATGTGCAATGAACGCTGTGCATGTAAGCGTCGTAATGTGCAGTGGGATGTGCGTGTAAGCGTCGTGATGTGCAGTGGGATGTGCCTGTAAGCGTCGTAATGTGCAATGAATGCTGTGCGTGTAAGCGTCGTAATGTGCAATGAACGCTGTGCGTGTAAGCGTCGTGATGTGCAGTGGGATGTGCGTGTAAGCGTCGTGATGTGCAGTGGGATGTGCCTGTAAGCGTCGTAATGTGCAATGAATGCTCTGCGTGTAAGCGTCGTAATGTGCAATGAACGCTCTGCCCTCTCCTCCCTCTCTTCATCATCGAATTCATATTTTAAATCAAAGTTGATATTAAACTCTTCCATTGTATCGCAGTCACTGTTCCTCGATTACCTTTCACTTGCACTGTTCCTCGATTACTGTTTATTTACGTATTGGGTGGAATGATGGAATGGAATCTTGGTGTAACGGTTAAATTGTATCTTTGGCCGCGGAGTGATTATTACATGTGAAGTGTCATCCCTAGTATGCCGGGGAATACCCTCAGTCCTAGTGACACATAGAACACGTCTCGTCCATTGTGATCAATTGATAAATAATTAGACCGGATCTAACTATTGTATAATGTGCAATGAACGCTCTGCGTGTAAGCGTCGTAATGTGCAATGAACGCTCTGCGTGTAAGCGTCGTAATGTGCAATGAACGCTGTGCGTGTAAGCGTCGTGATGTGTAACGAACACTCTGTGTATAAGCGTCGTAATGTGCAATGAACGCTGTGCGTGTAAGTGTCGTAATGTGCAGTGGGATGTGCGTGTAAGCGTCGTGATGTGCAGTGGAATGTGCCTCTAAGCGTCGTGATGTGCAGTGGGATGTGTCTGGCGTCCCTATCGGAGAGGGTGCCAGGGAGGGCAGTAGATCAGGCTCACACGTCATTGAATCTCTCTCAGGAGACCCCCCCCCCCCCCGTGTACCGGCAGAGAAAACAAGTCCTGTCCTTGCTCAGCTGTTAACTTCATACTAGCGTGACTAATTATTCCTCAGCCCCCGCCTGACTGTCCTGCCCTGCCTGCCTCCGACTCGGACTGTTGTAGCAACACTAGCAGCAGGTGAGCTGATCAATATGGTGAATCTCCGCTCAGCTTTTACACCAGCTTGTTCTATGATAAGCTTCGTTATAGGTTATCTGTAAGTTCAAGGTTATCTAGCATAGAGGCTTGGATCAGCAATTTTCCTTTAGTTTGAAGTATTTGTCTTTCAGCGTACGTGTGTGTGTGTGTGTGTGTGTGTGTGTGTGTGTGTGTGTGTGTGTGCTGTTGGCCTGGCTCTATGTAGATAGGTGCAGATCTGTTTTTCATCTGAGAAAGTAGAAAGGATTGTGTGACAGGGCAGAAGAGCATCTTGTTTAGCAAGTCTATGCTACGGCTGAAATGCTGTGTGTGTGTGTGTGTGTGTGTGTGTGTGTGTGTGTGTGTGTGCATGCATGTGTGTGTGTGCGCGTGAGCGTATGTGTGAGCGTGTGTGTGCGCGTGTGTGTGTGTATGCATTTGCATGTTTTTTGCATGCACATGCGTGCAGGCCCTGATGACTTAATTGAAGTGAAAGCTTTTGCAAAGCTCAGGGTGATGGGGGAGGGGGAGGGTGAAGGTTGGGGGTGGAGAGGAGTGCTTGGATGAAATCAGTCTGTGTCACAGCTGTGCATGCCTCAGAAACCAACACACACACAAGCATGCACGCACACACATACACACACACACACACACACACACACACATATATATTTCGTTAGTTTTCGTTAACTATAATAACCTTGGAGGGTGAAGGTTGGGGGTGGGGGAGGGTGAAGGTTGGGGGTGGAGGGGAGCAAGGTTATAATAGTTTTGGATTTTGCATTATGGTTTAGTTTTAGTTAGTTTTGACTTTTTTTTTCTAATTCAGTTAGTTTTAATTTGTTTTTAGAGGGGGTCTGATAGTTTTAGTTAGTTTTAGTTTTTTTCTAAATACTTAGTTTTAGTTTCGTTTTATTAGTTTTAGTATTAGTTTTAGTTTTTTTTATACTTTGGGTTATTTGTCCGGAGTAGGATTAAAAAAAATAGTAAGCATTGTTAGATTTTACCAGTACTACTAATACTATTGTTATTACATTACATCACACTTAGCACTTAGATGCTCATATCCAGAGCCACTTACATTTATTTACAGGGTTTCAGTTACAGTCCCTGGAGCAGTGTGGGGTGAGATGCCTTGCTCAAGGGCATTTCAGCCATGGGTAGGGCGGGGTTCAAACCTGAGGCTTTCCAATCCCAAGACCAGCTACCTAACCACTAGGCCACAGCGGCCCCCCACTATTGGCACTGCTTATTGATCTGATACCATCACAGTATATTTATCTGTACTTTTTGAAGGAAAAAAACACAATTGATATTATTTAACTTTATTTAAGAGATTGCTTTCACCAGGTCTTCTGATCTCCTTTCACCAGAAACTAGGAAGTGCTGCAGATTCCGCAGCAGAATGTACTGCTCCCACTCATCACGCTCAAAGATAAGCCAATAAAATAGTTATTAAACATGTTTGTGTGAGGTGCATCATAACTACAACGGATAAAGGGATGATACTACCGTTACAAACTACCGTGTGCACCCACAAACTTAACAGCGGTAGCTGTAAGTTATAACAGCGGTAGCTCAAGCCTGACGGTATTAGTGTGATGATCATAGACGGTTGATGTTCTATCAGATCTTTGGTGTGGCGTGTAGTACAGTGGAGTATGTGGCGTCTTACTTTGTATCGAAGGGGCTCCATATGACAGCCTGCTAGTCGCACATGTGCCAGTAAACAGATCAGAAATCTCCACATGCAGTCTATGATGCGCACGCAGCTAGTCTGTGTGCTTGTGGGCATTAGTTCATGGTGGGCATGTGGGAGAGAGTTTCCCAGTGCATGGAAAATAAACCTTACAAAAACGAAAACGAAGGGAAAATTCTCTATAATTTCAGTTCGTTTTAGTTCGTTTTGTAAGCGCACAGTACAGTTTCAGTTAGTTATCATTTTTTTCTTTTAATTTTAGTTTTTATTTATTTCAGTTAACGAAAATGTTTTTTAAATTTTAGTTTCCGTTATTTCGTTATTCGTGTGCAGAAACCAACACACACACAAGCATGCACGCACACACATACACACACACACACGCATGCGCACGCACACACACACACACACACACACACACACACACACACACACACACACACACACACACACACACACACGCATGCACACGCGCACTCACACACACACACACACACACACATATATATATACACACATGCACACACACACAAAGCCAGCCAGTCAGTCAAGGCTTCTGCCACCCCAGGCTGACACACAGACAAGGGTCCTTAAGTGACAGAGTCACAGCAGCTCAAGTGACCAATCACGCCGACCAGCCTGCCTCTGCCTGTCCGCGCCTTCGCACTCGCTCGCTGCAGACGGGCACCCTGTGGCGATGACGGGTCGCGGACAGCTAATGAAGTTTTATTAAATCACATCTATTTATCCCCACTCCATCCCACAGTCTCCAGTGTATTACAGCCCTACCTGCCTCATCCACTGCAGTGTATTACAGTCCTACCTGCCTCATCCCCACCAGTGTATTACAGTCCTACCTGCCTCATCCCCACAGTCTCCAGTGTATTACAGTCCTACCTGTCTCATCAGCACCAGTGTATTACAGTCCTACCTGCGTCATCCCCACAGTCTCCAGTGTATTACAGTCCTACCTGCCTCATCCACTGCAGTGTATTACAGTCCTACCTGCCTCATCCCCACCAGTGTATTACAGTCCTACCTGCTTCATCACCACAGTCTCCAGTGTATTACAGTCCTACCTGCCTCATCAGCACCAGTGTATTACAGTCCTACCTGCGTCATCCCCACAGTCTCCAGTGTATTACAGTCCTACCTGCCTCATCCACTGCAGTGTATTACAGTCCTACCTGCCTCATCAGCACCAGTGTATTACAGTCCTACCTGCTTCATCAGCACCAGTGTATTACAGTCCTACCTGCCTCATCAGCACCAGTGTATTACAGTCCTACCTGCCTCATCAGCACCAGTGTATTACAGTCCTACCTGCCTCATCCACTGCAGTGTATTACAGTCCTACCTGCCTCATCCACTGCAGTGTATTACAGTCCTACCTGCCTCATCAGCACCAGTGTATTACAGTCCTACCTGCCTCATCAGCACCAGTGTATTACAGTCCTACCTGCCTCATCAGCACCAGTGTATTACAGTCCTACCTGCCTCATCAGCACTGCAGTGTATTACAGTCTTACCTGCCTCATCAGCACCAGTGTATTACAGTCCTACCTGCCTCATCAGCACTGCAGTGTATTACAGTCTTACCTGCCTCATCAGCACCAGTGTATTACAGTCCTACCTGCCTCATCAGCACCAGTGTATTACAGTCCTACCTGCCTCATCCACTGCAGTGTATTACAGTCCTACCTGCCTCATCCACTGCAGTGTATTACAGTCCTACCTGCCTCATCAGCACCAGTGTATTACAGTCCTACCTGCCTCATCAGCACCAGTGTATTACAGTCCTACCTGCCTCATCAGCACCAGTGTATTACAGTCCTACCTGCCTC
>CM050216.1:36501242-36578742 GCA_027475355.1 Coilia nasus | reverse complement strand
TGAGCATCCTGTCGTTCATGGGCGGGTTTCACGGCAGAACTCTGGGTAAGACACAGCAGCACCTGTCTGCTACCTACCTGTGTCTGTCACCTGCGTCTGTCACCTGCGTCTGTCACCTGTGTCTGTCACCTGCGTCTGTCACCTGCGTCTGTCACTTGCATCTGTTACATGCGTCTGTCACCTGCGTCTGTCACCTGCATCTGTCACCTGCGTCTGTCACCTGCGTCTGTCACCTGCATCTGTTACATGCGTCTGTCACCTGCGTCTGTCACCTGCGTCTGTCACCTGCATCTGTTACCTGCATCTGTCACCTGTGTCTGTCACCTGCATCTGTTACCTGCATCTGTCACCTGCGTCTGTCACCTGCGTCTGTCACCTGCGTCTGTCACCTGCGTCTGTTACATACGTCTGCTGTGGGACACGGTTGCTTTGATTGCACACAGTGTGGGTGACGAGCACTTTCACTGCCAGTAGTGCCGTGCTACACACAGAGTGTTTTGATTGCACAGTGTGGGTGACAGGGACATTATTTTACAAGTAGTGCAATGCTTTATAGAAAATGCTTTAAACTTTGCTTTAGGCAACTAGAAGTCTACAAAAAGTATATAGTGTCCTATCTATTGCGACACCTCACCTCATTGCACCAGTTTTGCTCTGAACCTCATCCATCAGTGCTACAAGCGTTGCTGTTTGTGTTGTTTTTTTTAAAGGCTGCTTAGCAACCACGCATTCCAAAGCCATTCACAAGCTGGACATCCCCTCGTTCGACTGGCCAATCGCACCCTTCCCCAGGCTGCAGTACCCGCTGGAGCAGTTCGCCCGCGAGAACGCGCAGGAGGAGGCCCGCTGCCTGGAGGAGGTCAGTCACGCCGCCATGCACAGGAAAACTAAAAAACTTTCATTTTGGGGTGAAAATTAGTTATTGTTATTTTTCAAACATTTTATCATGTTGGCAAAATATCATGACCCAATTTTGTTGTTTTTTTGGGGAAAAATAAGACATTGTCTTTGACGTAACACTGAAAACACATTCAAGTGGAAGATTTTAAAGTCATTCTCAGTTTCATACTCTGCTGAGGTAAAGTCTTTTGCCTCTGGAAAAGGTCTGCTGCTGACCAGGAGAGCTCCTTGCTCTGGGGCTAAGACAGAAGTGGACAAACCCGCTCAAGAAAGTAAAAGTCCTGCCATATATGCACACTGCCTGTGCACTTAACACAGGTGATTGCACTAATTAGCTCATCTATCTGCCTGAAGAGTGGTGCTAATTGTGATCAGCTGGGAAAATATTGTCAAATATTGGCAGGACTTTTACTGTCTGAGGCTACGTTTACACGATGACGGTCTGAACAGAAGACGCAAAAGTGGCGTCGCGTCTTCACTTTTTATTCCACGTTTCAACGAGCGTTTTTGGGAGGAAATCTGCGTGCATACGATGACGCAAAAGTGTGTGGAATTCGATGGGGGTATGCATGACAGGCGGCTAGGTAGACATTCTCCCAGGTCTCGTCCATAGCAGTCTGGCTCGCCTGCAACGAACCAGTGCATCCAGAATTTGACAGGTGGTTGCAGATCCTCCTCTGTTCAGTAATAGTATATATACAAATTCTGTACATTTGCTGGAATGCCTCTTGCAAGTTTATTAGAGCTGCTAGAGCAGCTTGAAGGTCCGACGCATGGAAATCGCATGGATGCATTTGGTTCCCTGTACTGCCTCATGTATGTGACGTAAACACGTACACAGCGTGAGCTGATCTGACCAGAGTTTTGCGTCTTGGGCCGTGTAGACAGAAATGCTACGGCGGAGCGTATTCAACTTTTCCACTCTGGAGGGTGGTTTCAAAGTTTTGCGTTTTTAGGCCCCGAAAACGCCGTCACCGTGTAAACGAAAGGCACTTCCGATAAAGTATTTTGTCGTTTTTACCCGTAAGCGTTCTTGTGTAAACAGGCCCTGAACCTGGGATGTCTGCGCTGTGGCTAAGAGCATGCCCAGCGAGAGGAATTCTGAAAAATGGCTGTTGTGGTAATCTGACTGAGTGTTGTGTTTGCATCAATGTTTACAATCTTTACATCATTGCTACAAGGTTGATCACCAAAACATGTTTGTATAAGCGAATAAACAAACCTTGTCTGAACTTGGCAATAGCTGTGAAAGTCCTTAGTCTTTGGTCCTTAGGCCTTAGTCTTTAGTTAATGTTGAGCTCTTGCAAATGCACAAGTCGTCCTTGAAAGTCGTCATTGAACACCCAAACAAAAATCCCATGGTCCACCACTGGTGGCTACACTGAAGAGCTGTTTGTAGGCTACATCGCAAGGCTGTTTCTTCACGTCCAGAGTTAAGCATGCAGAGGGTGGAATCACCCCCCTTTTTCCATTGCCACTGCGGTAACTGCACAGCATCCCAGAGGCCGATGCCCTGGTTTCTGCACATCCAGCAAACACACACACACGCACACACACACACACACACACACGCACGCACACACGTACACACGCACACACACACACTACCTTCCTCTGCAGCCCTTATCACCAACCTAAGGCATTGACACTGGCCTCTCCTAAACCCTGCCATGGTTTGCAAACAGCACTAGTATCTGATGCCAGTAACAAAGTTCACTATGTCCGCTGAGCATGCATTCGGTGTCTGGTCAGTGTGACGTTAAGGCATGGAGATGGTCTCTCTCCGTGCGGCCGGGTAGCCATCAATGGGAGTGGAAAGCTGCTTTCCTGGGCCTAGCACACAGAGCTGGTTTCACCGCCACGGCTACAGATAGCAGCCCAACCCTATCTTGCCAAATCCTATTAAGCTGTTAGGTGGTTGCTTCACTCTTATGTCATCCTATTACTGTAGTCATCTCATTAACTGTAATCATCATCACTGTAATCATCCTATTACTGTAATCACCCCTGTAATCACCCCATTACGGTCATCCTCCCATTACTGTAATCATCCTGTTATTGTAATCCTTCCAGAAGAACTTCAACCCATAATGAGGCTGTACCATAGTTGCGAATCTCAAAAAGTGTGTGTGTTGTGTGTTTGTGTTTTTGTTGTGTGTGTTTTTGTGTGTGTGTGTGTGAGCGTGCGTGCGTGTGTGTGTGTAGGTTGAGGACCTCATTGAGAAGTGGTGGAAGAAGGGAAGGCCGGTGGCAGGCATCGTCATCGAGCCCATCCAGGCAGAAGGAGGAGACAACCATGCGTCTCCGGACTTCTTCCTCAAACTCAGGGACATCGCTCGCAAGGTAAGATCCGACTGAGGAACTTCTTTGTTATTTAGTTTGCAATGAAACATTTTGATATGTACTGCTGATTATAGTTACCTTTTTGTAAAAACACACACACACACACACGCATACACACACACAACCACACACACACACGCATACACACACACACACAACCACACACACACACGTGTACCTTTTTGGTTGTAAGATAAGCTGAGGTGAGGGCTGGGTGCTCGGTGTGGAGAGCTGGGGCCATTAGGATGACTGAAGGACGGTTAAAATAACACGGCGTCGGTGCAGGGACATGACCAATCTCCTGTCCTGATGGATGGCGGTGTCCCTCAGGGCGACTGCAGGGCATAGTAGATGCCACCATCAGTCCTCGCTGCCCGCCTCACTAACAGGGACATTTGAAAATGACACGCTTCTTTTTCTACATCAAGATGGACGCTGAGAAATTGAAAATGGACAGCGATCAATTTGTAGATCAATTTGTTGCAGGAAAGATTTCCCCATCCAGCATAAGCAAGCTCTGGTTTGTCAGAAACACCCATCACAGCAGCAGTGTGTTGTGGCAGAGATTTAGGACAGGAATATGTTTCAGCCATCCAGCACGCCACCACCAGAGATAGATTTCGGTCAACCGTTGCACCGTTCTATAACTGTCAGACATCTCTGCTGACGTTTTGTCGGTTGCTTGGTAGGCAGACGCGAAGTCCAAAGACACAGATCCAATTCAGACACTTGAATTGTTGGGTGTTGAACAGAGCTAGACTGCTAATCAGGTGATGGTGATAGCGTCTCCCAGGGTCTCTGTGTGTGTGTGTGTGTGTGTGTGTGTGTGTATACTGTATAACAGCTTTCTTGCTTCTGGCTGGAAGGAGCAGAGGTTCAGACAGATGTTTAACACACGTGTGTATTTGGTGTGTGTGTTTGCTTGTGTGTATGTGTGTGTGTGTCTGTCTGTCTGTACATGTGTGTTTGTGTTTGTGTGTGTGTGTGTGTGTGTTTTCAGCATGGCTGTGCCTTCCACGTGGATGAGGTCCAGACGGGCTGTGGCGCTACGGGGAAGTTCTGGGCGCACGAGCATTGGGGCACGGACGACCCCGCTGACATCGTCTCCTTCAGCAAGAAGATGCTGACCGGCGGCTACTACCACAGAGACGAACTGCAGGCTGACAAGGTGGGTCTGCTCAAACGACACCATATCCCTTTATAATGACATCATATCCCTTTTATAATTACATCACATCCCTTTATAATGGCATCATATCCCTTTACAATTACAACACATCCCTTTATAATGACATCATATCCCTTCATAATTAGGCCTCCATCTTTTGCCTGTGCCTCGTCATGCATGCACATGGCTGCTGTAATGTTACTGACTAAGGCCGCGCATTATCTACAGTGCAGGCCTGAGAGTTTGGGGTTATGAATTATAGAGTGTATTATAGAAGTAATGCAGCAGTGAAGGAGTCTGTTCTGGTCATAGAGTTAAAACTAGAGAGAGAGGACTCTGTTGACATCGCTCCCGTTTTGACAATGATACAAACACAGTGTGCGTCAATTAGAAGACATGATGTCTGTAAAATGATTTTATGTCGTCAGCTATGGACTAGACTACCCTGAAATTCATCACAGTGGTGTAAAATCATGTCAGCTACACGGAATTAACAAAGTAAAAGTTTAAAAAGCCAGTGAAGAGCCAGAGGCCAGCAGGGAAACTGACGATTTGACAGTGTGTACTGAGAGACGATTATCAACATACACAGGACTGCAAGTCGTGATTGCATCATTTAATGTTAGAAAATATATTCATACAAGCTTATTTTAAACAAATAAGGTCAGACACGTAGCCATGTTACACTGATACACCCAATTTGCCTGTTAGGAAGCTAACTGTATGTTGCAGGCGAGTTTGGCTGCTAATGTACATATCCTGAGCATCAATCAGTAACTTGAAAGGAAGACTTCAAAACTGTTATGCTTATCAAATGGTTTAATGCCCTGTGAATTTAAAAGATGTTCAGTAACTGAAACAGTAATCTATTTCGTTGATGAACAGCAGCCGCCAAAACAAAAATCTACATGCCATTGGCACTTGGCAGGTGCTAATTTTGAGCCCTGTAGCTACTATGCATTTTCAGGTCATTTTAATATTTTATTAGCTTTTTATATTTACAACAGTTCACCTCATTACCGTGACATGCGTCAGCAGTTATTAACATACATTTGGTGATTCAGACAGCCATATATTATACATTTCTTGTAAAGAAAGCGAGGGCAAACAGTCTCTCGACCGTGGAATTTACACTGTGTCATGACAGTTTGAATATCATTTTTCTTCATAAATTGACGCAATTCTCGAAAAGTTGTATACTGTAGGGTTACCTACCTACCTGGAAAGATATTCCAGACGCTTTTCGTCATTACTGGTGCAGTTGTAACAGGCACAGGACTGGAATCGCAGGATTTCGTCACCAGTGCTCTCTCTCTAGTTTTAAGTTCTGGTAGACACAGGCGCCATCTACTGTTAGCTAATCGTCAGTGCATCCCCTTTTTTATGTAACCTGCCACAGGCGGCAGTCTTATTTAACTGGACAACAAATAGGGGCTTGTGTAAGTCTGTTCACTTAATTGAGAGGGTTTTTTTGTCATTAAGGATGGCTGATGTAAATCTTGTTTTTAGGGATATATTTTGAATATCTACTTGTATTCTTTTGCCAACTATTTGATTTTAATACTGTTAAAGGAGAAATTCGGTGTAAAATGAAAATTGGAATGTTAACACATCATACTGAGTTGGTATGTTTACTGAGGTGCAAAATTGAGTTAGCCTGTTGCATCAGAACTTAACAATTTTTTACCGTTTGTTCCAGCTTCTTGGAACAAGAATAACAATGGGAGTGGTAGGCGCCCTTAGACGAAGCATGAAGATTATGCTATTATTAAAAACTCCACACTCCATCTGTAGTACAACAAAGGTCCTGGCAATCAAAACGAGGCACTGAGCACTTTAAGTGTACACAACGTTTATTAATAAAATGATTGCCAGGGCCTTTGTTGTACTACCGATGGAGTGTGGAGTTTTTTCAAGCTGTTTTAATGGTTTAATAATAGCATAATCTTCATGCTTCGTCTAAGGGCGCCAACCACTCCCATTGTTATTCTTGTTCCATTGTTGTTAGCCTTCTGGGACAAACGGTAAAAAACAATTAGGTTCTGAATGCAACAGGCTAACTCAATTTTGCTCCTCAGCAAACATACCAACTCTGTATGATGTTTTAACATGCCAATTTTCATTTTACACAGAATTTCTCCTTTAATTACAACCAGAGTAATGGCTTCACTGAATTCAGAGGGTTTTTGTCCTTCAGATTTGGCTGATGTAAGTCTTGATTTTGTCCTGCACCCAAAGGCATACAGAATCTTCAACACGTGGATGGGAGACCCATCCAAGAACCTGTTCCTGTCGGAGGTGCTGAACGTGATCCGGCGGGAGAACCTCCTGGAGGAGGTGACGCGCTCAGGCAAGGCGCTGCTGCAGGGGCTCTACGCGCTGCAGGTAACAGTAACAGCTCAAGGTCAAGGTCAACTTTAGTCAGGTGGCCCAACATGGCACGTCTCATAAAATGTTATAAAAATCTGTAGTGTTAGGAGACACTGTCGCATGGGCCGTGTCACCACTCGCACATGTGTCACACACATAACAACAACAACAACAACAATAATAATAATACATATTATTTGTAGTGTACATTCTTTAGATCTCAAAGTGCCTACAGGATAAAAAAGAAAAAACAACTTTAAAATGGACCAGAAAGTGTTGATCATTTCATCTTTCATGTAAAAGTGAAGTCAACTGAGTGTATTTCGTAATGATTCTGGAGTCCTTCTAGGATCATCACTCTCCAAACTACACCTGATTGACCCACTACCTCGTCCAGAGTCTTACTCTTCCTCTTCCAGAGTATGTTTGGACACAAGATAATAATTTAATGTTGAGAGGCTGGTGAATTGTCATTTATTTGTCAGTGGCTGGTAAAAAGTTAATTTCCACCCCTGGGCTGGGCTATCGGGGGGGTATCTGGTTTATCTGGGGAATCTGGGGCTCTGGGCAGACCAGGGCTAGCCTGGTAAACGCCCCTCGTACTTCATTTCATTTCGTGCAGAGGGTCTGGACCGGAGTCTCTTGAGGAGCATTTGGCAGGTCGCAGAAAGTACGGTCCAATCAGCGAACAGAGGGTGTGTTCGTTAGCTGTGACATTAACCTTGTGTGCTACATTTGAATTGTAGTGCGTAGGTAGGCTAATTGCATACGTGACGACCAGGCGTTAGCGATTGGGTAAAGGCAGAAACACTTTTTTAAAACTTCAGCAGAGTCCACACCTCCAGCAAATCGTTTCTGACGGTCTCTGTTCCAGACCCTCTGTACAAAATGAAATGAAGTATGAGGGGCGGGTTTATCAGGCTAGGCTGGGGCAGGGCCAGACGCCCCGTGAGGCTGCTGCTGCTGCTGCTGCTGTTACACAGTGCTGCTTTTACTGCTGCACTTGTGTATCTGGCCCTGGAGCGCAACACAGCGCTTGAAGGAGAGCTTCAGCTCGTTACCCCAGGCTACTGGCTGCTTTATTGAAGGAGAGCTTCAGCTCGTTACCCCAGGCTACTGGCTGCTTTGATCGCCCAGGCTGGGATTGCGACAGCTGTGTGTGTGAGAGAAAGAAAGATCAGGCTGGGATTGCAACAGGTGTGTGTGTGTGTGTGTGTGTGTGTGTGTGTGTGTGTGTGTGTGTGTGTGTGTGAAAAACAAAGATCTAAATAGAAAGACCGTCAGGGTGCTCTGTGTGTGTGAGAAAGAAAGATCAGGCTGGGATTTCGACAGCTGTGTGTGTGAGAAAGAAAGATCTAAATAGGAAGACCATTAGGGTGCTGTGTGCGCATGCAAGTATCACAGCACACCCGTTTGGCCCCGTGTGCATTGTATGCAGACCTCTAGGAGACGGTGGAGAGTGTGTATGTGTGTGTATGCTTATGTGTGTTCTGAAGGGTGTATGGGCAGGTGTGTAAACACAGGTTTGGTGTGCTTTCCCTCTGCACAGGCCCAGTATCCTGACCTGTTGAGCAGGGCTCGTGGCCAGGGCACCTTCTGTGCCATCGACATTAAAGATGACGCCACTCGCAACAGCATCCTCCTCAAGACCAGGAACAAGGGTGAGCACCAGCACCTCTGCAAGCGCAGTAGAGCTCCGTCACAGACATCTCAAGAGTAGACCTAGATGTTACATATATACTCAAGAGTAGCCCTCGCTGTTACATATATACTCAAGAGTAGACCTAGCAGTTACCTATATCTTCAAGAGTAGACCTAGCTGTTACCTATATACTCAAGAGTAGACCTAGCTGTTACCTATATACTCAAGAGTAGACCTAGCTGTTACCTATATACTCAAGAGTAGACCTAGCTGTTACCTATATACTCAAGAGTAGACCTAGATGTTACATACTTAAGAGTAGACCTAGCTGTTACATACACAAGAGTAGGCCTAGCTGTTACATACACAAGAGTAAACCTAGCTGTTACATATATACGCAAGAGTAGACCTAGCTGTTACATACTCAAGAGTAGACCTAGCTGTTACATATACTCAGGAGTAGACCTAGCGGTTATACTAAAGAGTAGACCTTAAGTTACATATATACTCAAGAGTAGACTTAGCTGTTACATATACTCAAGAGTAGGCCTAGCTGTTACATATATACGCAAGAGTAGGCCTAGCTGTTACATACGCAAGAGTAGCCCTCGCTGTTACATATACTCAAGAGTAGACCTAGCGATTACCTATATACTAAAGAGTAGACCTAGCCGTTACATATATACTCAGGAGTAGACCTAGCGGTTATACTAAAGAGTAGACCTAATGTTACATATATACGCAAGAGTAGGCCTAGCTGTTACATACGCAAGAGTAAACCTAGCTGTTACATATATACGCAAGAGTAGGCCTAGCTGTTACATACGCAAGAGTAAACCTAGCTGTTACATATATACGCAAGAGTAGCCATAGCTGTTACATATATACTCAAGAGTAGGCCTAGCTGTTACATATACTCAACAGTAGACCTAGCTGTTACATATATACGCAAGAGTAGACCTAGCTGTTAAAAGCTGTGTGGGCCTTGGGTACATCAGGCACAATGGGTACTAAAAGTAATCTGTACACTTTCTGTGTGTCAACTGTCAATTTGTCTCTTTTTTTCCTTACCGTCTACCACTCCCCACCACGCACGCACACAACCCCACGCACACACACACACAACCACACACACACACTTTTTGTATCCTCTCTCTGTCTCTCTTTACAGGGGTTATTCTGGGTGGCTGCGGTGACCGGACGATCCGTTTCCGCCCAGCGCTGATCTTCAAGGAGTACCACGTTCACCTGTTCCTCAACATCTTCAACGACGTGCTGCGTGAGATTTAATCCAAGAAGGAGGGAGGGGGAGGGGGAGAAGACGCAGTCCTGCATGGCGGTCCTGGGGGGGTTGAGGGGTGGCTCTTGCCGAAGCACAAAGAGATCCAAGTCTACAGCTTGGTGCTCTTCATACCGCTACAAACCGTACTATCCCTAAACCCGGCCCTTGACATTTCTTTTTTTTTGCAATCCTCAAAGGAAAACTTCAGTGTGAAATGAAAATTGGCATGTTGGTTGGCTGAGGATCAAAACTACGCTAGTTGTACCATTTTGTTCTAGAACACTAACAATGCCAGTGCTAAGGGTATAAAGAAAGATTGAACATAATGCTATTTTTTAACCATTAAGAAAGCTTGACAAAACTCCATACTTCATTGCTAATACAAGAAAGACCATGACATTCAAATCGGGCCTTTGTTATATTAGCAATGAAGTATGGCGTTTCTTCAAGTTTTTTAGTGGTTTAAAAATAATGTTATGTTCAAGCTTTCTTTATGCCCTCCTTAGCACTAGCATTGTTAGTTTTCCCAACCAAAACGGTAAATAGTTAAAATCCGAAATGCAACCGGCTAACGTAGTTTTGAACCTAAGTAACCTACCAACTTGGTATGATGTTTGAACATTATGCCAATTTTAATTTTTACACCAAAGTTTTCCTTTAACTTCTGTTCTTTCCTCCCTCTGAGACGCCATCTGTGGCAGACATGCTCCATACAGGCACAACATGGCGTCGTCTTACCTCCCAGAGCCGCACAGTTACCTGGAGCGTTGTGGTGGATGATGTCACTCAAAACTCCTCTTTCTGGGTCGAAACAGCACAAGATGTATATTTTGGATATCTACTTGTATTCTTTTGCCAACTATTTGGTTTTATAACTGTTAATTACAGCAATAGAGTAATGCCTTTAGCAAAAGGCTGCAGATTGCTAATTCTGCTTCAGCACAAGCATACCTTATTATGATCTTTGTTTCTAATTTCTCACAAGCGGGAAAGAGAGAGGGGGAGCGCAAAGATGCGATTAGCTTTTCTGAGCCCATATATTGCTGCTTACAGTCAGTTTGAGTACTGAGAACATTCCGGTCAAATTGAAGGCACAGAGGTCTAGATGCTGACCCAGCAGGTGTTATTTTTTTCTGTGTGTGTTTTTCATATGCCAGGCACTGGGCATAATTGAGAAGACATTGCCCATGTTGTATCATATCCAGTGGGGTGAAGGGGCAGACCTTCGAAAAGCATATCAATATGTAAGCACAGCCCCACTGAAAGCCAAGAGGAATTTATAATAATCCTGGAACTTGTAGCTAAAAAAAGGCCCAAGTCGAATTGTGATTTGCTTGTAAGACTCACTTCAACAAGACACCAAGCAAGAAAACCATGTAAGTTTTCTATCAAACAATGATATGACTTACAAAATTCAGTTTCATGGAGTTTTAAATACAAAAGCAAGCATGCATATAGATGTAGGCTCCTGCTTATTGCTAATTTCATGATGCACTGAACTCTAAAGTTTGTACTGCCCAGAGGGGTACTGCCTACCCACTCCCGTGCCCATCATCATTGGCACGATGCACTTCCTGCGCGTCCCAGTACCATCCCAGTATCGTCCCACTAATTTCAACAATCGTCCCACTAATGTCACTAATGTCAACAATTCAAGAGGTTTCTATGGGGTATTTAGAAACCCTAAAATCAACATGGCAGTATAGCAGTTCTACCTGTAACCGACATGGCAGTATCGCAGTTCTACCTGTAACTGACGTGGCAGTATCACAGTTCTACCTGTAACCGACATGGTAGTATCGCAGTTCTACCTGTAACCGACATGGCAGTATCGCAGTTCTACCTGTAACTGACATGGCTTGTTTGCCTTCTGCTGAGCTTGGCAGAGGTGAACGTGATCCTCTCCGCTATCAGCGTGTTTTAGAAGACAGGTAGTGCACAGGGTAACAGAAAGGCAATATAATTATATTATTATTATTATATTGAAGTGATTCTCCTATTTATAAGCGCTGGATCCTTTTGTCTTGCTTTCATTTGTTTGCTTGTCTTGAGCATTTGGTATTGCAGTAGCCTAGGATTACGAAGTAAGAATTCAGCATGTTTTGGCAAGACTGTTAAATTTGCAAGTGGGCAGAAAGAAATCCAAACGTATAAACTGAATGAAGTAAATTGTTTCATGCCCCTTTTACAATTCCACTTTGTGTAATTATCTGCCGTTGAATTCCTCAGTGCCGGTTTCTGAACTAACCCCATACCAGGGTGTACAAACTAGTTATGCATCACTACTGACCCCATACCAGTGTGTACAGACTAGTTACGCATCACTACTGCGGGTGCACTTGTGTTCTAGAATAACTTGAGGAATATACCCAGTATATGTATGTGTACAGTGTACTGTTCAAAACATGTCATGCACAGCTTTTACTGACTATCTGCCACTGCATATTTGCATGAGGATCTCAGTCTCTGTCAATGTGCAGTGCACGGTAGCCATGTTGTTTATTTTTTGTTGATCTTGAATGCCTCCTTCAGTGTTTTGTAAATGTTGTGGGCAGGTGGGAAGCTCAGCTGACGTGGCTTTAGCCAATGGGTCTCTAGCTGTGCCCATGTGCAGGCTAAGGCCCTGACTGGATGGCGGCAGACCCCTTAGCAGGTCCCCATTCCAGAGTTGGGCACCACCTAGCTGTGCTCATCTTTTAATGTCTAGTAAAAAAGAAGAGAGAAATCTGTATTGTATAGAGATTTGTGATTTACCTGTTAACAGATTAACAAAAATAAATAACTACATACTGTTTGTTTACACCATTATGTGAACTTATACCATTATGTGAAGTTATAATTATTGATGTAATTATTTGAAATAGTTCCAAGTATTGTCTTAAGAATGTCTCCATGTTCCCTTAAGATGAATAAATCTTTATGAAGTTTTGAATAATCTGAGTGGAGTTTTTGAGTTTTTCCTTGTTTTTTTAGCTATTCTCTGAATTTGTCCCCATCACACAATTTCATTGACCGTAACATGAACCAGACGAGTGCACAAACCCACAAATAACACAACGCCAGCTTTTTAAAGATGCTGTATTATCACACTACAGTAAATGCAACTACTACACTGCAGCATCATGGCATGTCCATCACTTTTTAAATGTCTTTGACTCTCCTCCCTGAACAACAAATCTCACCACTCTGTTAATACAAAACCTGGATCTGTGCTTAATCAGAGTTTAAGGCTTTTTTGACTTTAGCCAATTTTGAGAACACCTCACACACCCTCTCAAAAGAATCTGGGCAACCATTCTTCTTTTGGAAACTAAAACATCACCAATGGTCATGAAATGCTCATTGTAAGCGTCAGACCTGACAAGCAAGTTTTGCTTCAGTAACATTACAATTGTAACAATAATGATGATAATATTGATGCTCAACATGGAGGACATTTTAAAAACTGAAACAACCTTCATGAGACAAGTGTTTTTTTTTTTTTTCATTTTCATTTTCTGTTTTTTTTTTTTTGTATTTGTCAAGGTAATATACTTAAACCTGCAACATAACACCACCACCCAGGTTTAAACCATTCTTTGTGTCTCCTTCTCTAGAAAATGTGGTAAAAGAAGAAAAACACCAGAAGAAAACAAACTAAAAAAGACCCCTGAACTTAAACCCCTTCTTTAGTCCCAATCCTGGGCAGCTTACGCTCAGCATGGCAGTGCGCTTCCTCCTTCCTGCCCCTAGGTGGCGCCTTCATGTGTCCACCACAGCCCCAGACCAGGTCTCGTGCTTGCTGCCAGGGGCCAGGTGCGTGATTGTCACTTCCACAGCCTGGATCTTCTCGTGCTTGGGCGGGATGGAGCAGAGCTTGTAGCTGACCTCGTCTCCCTCAACTGGCACATACTCCCCCTCGATGCTGGGGAGAACGGACAGAGAGCGAGACAGTTGGCATACAGACTTGCAAGAGGGAACTGGGGAGTTCTTCCCCACACAGTTTGTCATGGACAGACCATGTAGCAGGAAAGTGACTGAGTGTGAGCCAAGGTGACAGGTTACTGTAAAAACATGGCACTTGGAGTAGAAAAAAGTGCCACTGAACTGGATATGGGGAAAAAAAAAACATGGCACGCTTTTGTATAGGTGTTAAATTTAGGGCATATGTCCTAACGTCTATCCAGTACAACAGTTTGTGCTGTGAACAAAACACAGCAGTAGATTCTCCTGTTTGTCAACTATGTACTTTGTCT
Organism: Coilia nasus; assembly: GCA_027475355.1. Lineage (NCBI taxonomy): Eukaryota > Metazoa > Chordata > Actinopteri > Clupeiformes > Engraulidae > Coilia > Coilia nasus. The sequence continues at coordinate 36,564,802 of CM050216.1, read as the reverse complement.
GTACAAGTCTGAGATTTTCAAAAGTAAAAGCAAAATAATGCCACACTGAAATCTAATACAGTGACTTGCTTCATCCTTTTTACCCCAACCCTAACACATGTGCAGTGACAGGAATCTGCACTGAAAACCGACACTCAAGGGCAAGACTTTTCTGTGAGAAAACACTGCTGTATCTCGCCTTTAACCACATCAACTACATCAAACCAAACAAAGATATAACATTTAAAGACTCGAAGACTAGCACACATTCAAAGCAAGTCACACATTCAAAGACTGGCAATCGATTCACAAGTCCCGTTTTGCTATCAGCAGCACTGCCCACCTGAGTTTGTAAATGATCCTGATCCTCCTGTCTCACCCAAGGCTAACTGGCCCCTTATTGCCCTCACCCAAGGCTAACTGCTCCCTTATTGCCCTCACACAGGACTAACTGCTCCCTTATTGCCCTCACACAGGGCTAACTGGCCCCTTATTGCCCTCACACAGGGCTAACTGCTCCCTTATTGCCCTCACACAGGGCTAACTGCTCCCTTATTGCCCTCACACAGGGCTAACTGGCCCCTCATCCCCCTCACACAGGGCTAACTGGCCCCTCATCCCCCTCACACAGGGCTAACTGCTCCCTTATTGCCCTCACACAGGGCTAACTGCTCCCTTATTGCCCTCACACAGGGCTAACTGGCCCCTCATTGCCCTCACACAGGGCTAACTGGCCCCTCATCCCCCTCACACAGGGCTAACTGGCCCCTCATCCCCCTCACACAGGGCTAACTGCTCCCTTATTGCCCTCACACAGGGCTAACTGCTCCCTTATTGCCCTCACACAGGGCTAACTGGCCCCTTATTGCCCTCACACAGGGCTAACTGCTCCCTTATTGCCCTCACACAGGGCTAACTGCTCCCTTATTGCCCTCACACAGGGCTAACTGGCCCCTCATCCCCCTCACACTGAGCACCGGACCAACACACACTCGCTCGCTCAGTTGCCCACATACGCCTCTCATTAGCTGCATTCACTGATGCGCCCACACACACACACACATCTCTTCAGACACACACACACTCACATCTCTTCAGAGACATTCACACACACACACATCTCTTCAGAGACACACACACTCACACACACATCTCTTCAGAGACATTCACACACACACACACACACACACATCTCTTCAGAGACACACACTCACACACACATCTCTTCAGACACACACACTCACACACACATCTCTTCTGAGACATTCACACACACACACACACACACCTCTTCAGACACACACACCTCTTCAGAGACACACACACTCACACGCTCACTCACACTCTCTTACACACGTGCACACACACAGACTTACACTCACACTCTTACACACGCACACATTCACACACACATCTCTTCAGAGACACACACACTCACACACACATCTCTTCAGAGACATTCACACACACACACATCTCTTCAGAGACACACACACTCACACACACATCTCTTCAGAGACATTCACACACACACACACACACATCTCTTCAGAGACACACACTCACACACACATCTCTTCAGACACACACACTCACACACACATCTCTTCTGAGACATTCACACACACACACACACACCTCTTCAGACACACACACCTCTTCAGAGACACACACACTCACACGCTCACTCACACTCTCTTACACACGTGCACACACACAGACTTACACTCACACTCTTACACACGCACACAATCACACACACATCTCTTCAGAGACACACACACTCACACGCTCACTCACACTCTCTTACACACGTGCACACACACAGACTTACACTCACACTCTTACACACGCACACAATCACACACACATCTCTTCAGAGACACACACACACACTCACATGCTCACTCACACTCTCTTACACACGTGCACACACACTCACACTCTTACACACGCACACACACATCTCTTTAGAGACACACTCACACGCTCACTCACACTCTCTTACACACATGCACACATACGCACACACATTTTCTCTTTGTCTCTCTCTCTACACACACTCGTACACAAAGACAATTCTCCTGTTTCTACCCACTGATTCAAAAGCTCATATTTGTCCTGAAGGACCCACTTCAAAATCATTCCTCTCTAGTCACTACAACGTACAAGCTGTGCCAAACATTTCACACATTTAGAACACACAGCATCCCACACATCCAACCCTATGCGCCTCCTATATATACACACACAGAAAACACAGGTTCAGAATGCATTACTTTACGCCAGCCACACATACGCACACACTCTTTACAGTCCCTCCTCCAATCGACAAACACATACACACACTTTTTTTCTGCTAATCCCACTTCCTGCACTGCTAATCCCACTTCCTGTGCTGCTAATCCCACCTCCTGCGTCCATCAGCACTTGCTCACGTCCACGGATCTGTTTCGACATTATCGCCATGACAGCGTGACCAATTACTATGGGCTGGTTTTAAGTGGCTGGCTGGATGAGTGGCTGGCTTAAAGCAGTGCATTCTGGACTTGAAACAGTAACGCCCGAGTAATGTCCAGCAACGCCCGAGTAATGTCCAGTAACGCCCGAGTAATGTCCAGTAACGCCCGAGTAATGTCCAGCAACGCCCGAGTAATGTCCAGCAACGTCCGAACGACGATCTCATCCAAATGTCACTGTACCACACAGTACGCAACCATGTTCAGACGAGATTGTTCAAAAACGTGACTATTTCGAGTCACTGAGCCAACCAGTCCTTTCAAACAGGCCCATTATGATCTCCTGTTGTACTTCTGCACCAAAAACCATCAGAACATCTGTGGATATTACCCCTGAACATGATTACTGCGATCCAGTGGTGCAATCATTTTGTAATTACCAAATTTTTTAATAAACACTAATCGCCATTGTCAGTCTCAAGTCATCTTTTTACATTGGAGGGCATAAACACAGAGGTTTTAAAATGAGTTTTAGACCCCAAGCTTCTCATAGTAGGGGACTTCTGCAATTTCACATCTCAAGTCTGGGGAGGAATGGTTTCAATGATTTCAATGCAATTGTGTGCCAGGTAATGGCGGTCGGAGTCCCCAGGGCCAATTAGGCCTCGTCACAGGCCAGCTCTGTCTCAAGAGTCACTCGTGACGCAAGCTCAGAGTTACATTTAGCTCTTCAGCCCAACACACTGTTCCCTCCCACTCTGAGGTCATAGGCACAGTGGTGGGTGGCAGACCCAATCAGAAAGCTCCCTTTATTTGATTGACTGTTTTAGTAACCTATGTGATTTGGGCTAAGGTTTATGCTTACTCAGAGATGTGCACGAAGATGTCGGCGCCGCCGTCGGCTGGCGTGATGAAGCCGTGGCCTTTGGACCGCGAGAAGCACTTGCACACTCCGCTGAACGAGGGACCCTCCGCCGCACGCGCCGCACTGTAGGAGAGAGAAAGGGAGGAAGGAAGAGAGAGAGAGAGAGAAAGAGTGAGAGAGGAAGAGAGAGCAGGAGAGGGAGAGAGGGAGAGAAGGAACGAGAGAGAGAGAGAGAGAGAGAGAGAGAGAGAGAGAGACAGACAGACAGAGAGCATTTGTTAACACTAGTGTAAATGTACTGCACGATTAATGCATTGTAAGTTTTTTTTAGAAATGTCTTAAGAAATACATATTTTTTTACGTGCAGGGAGAGAGAGAGATAGGTAGAAAGAGTGAGAGAGTCAGAGAGAGAGAGAGAGAGAGAGACAGGCATGGGCGCAGACAGAGAGACAGAGAGAGACAGGTCTGGTGTTAGAGTGGGGGATGCTCCAATGGATGCACTAGTTGGCTGGTCTACATGTCAGAAAGTGAGCACACAGTGAGTCCGGGCCAAGCCAGGGAATGAGGAATCTTTACAACAACAACACAGTCCAAACGGCCTCAGAGAACAGTGTGTGTGTGTGTGTGTGTGTGTGTGTGTGTGTGTGTGTGTGTGTGTGCCTGTGTGTGTGTGCCTGTGTGAGAGAGGGGAAGAGAGAAAGAGACTACATGCACTATGTTATTCCTCAAGGTGTGGCCATGTGTTAGTGTGTTTGTGTGATGCACATGTGTTAGTGTGTGTTTGTGTTGGGCTCCTTGTGTGTGTTTGTGATGGGCTCAATGCATAGATACTGGGACTGTAAGAGCCGGAGTCACAAATACTAGTGCTGGTCTATAACTACTAGTGCTGGTCTGCAAATACTAGTGCTGGTCTATAACTACTAGTGCTGGTCTGTAACTACTAGTGCTGGTCTATAAATACTAGTGCTGGTCTGTAACTACTAGTGCTGGTCTATAACTACTAGTGCTGGTCTGTAAATACTAGTGCTGGTCTATAACTACTAGTGCTGGTCTGTAAATACTAGTGCTGGTCTATAAATACTAGTGCTGGTCTATAACTACTAGTGCTGGTCTGTAACTACTAGTGCTGGTCTGCAAATACTAGTGCTGGTCTATAAATACTAGTGCTGGTCTGTAAATACTAGGGCTGGTCTGTAACTACTAGTGCTGGTCTGTAAATACTAGTGCTGGTCTGCAAATACTAGTGCTGGTCTATAACTACTAGTGCTGGTCTGCAAATACTAGTGCTGGTCTATAACTACTAGTGCTGGTCTGTAAATACTAGTGCTGGTGTATAAATACTAGTGCTGGTCTGTAAATAATAGTGCTGTATGCCTACATACTGAGGGAGATATTTAGCAGGTCACATTCAACATTTTTAAACCATGAAGGACCCCCCCTTTGGCCTTGAGAGTGTGTGTGGGCATAGTGTAGGCCTACTAGCCCGTATAAATATGACCCTGGCTGTCCTCAGATGCCTTCCCTACGACAGCACTGGAGACAGAGAAGATCCCATTAGGACAGAATAGTAAATAGAACCGCCATTATATTGATTTTGGCCATCCGATTCAAGCCAAAACAGGCCTACTAGAGAGATTAATGACATTTGATATTACACAGAGAGAGAAAGAAAGAGAGAGAGAGAGAATGGGACAGAGAGAGAGAGACAGAGACAGAGACACGCACAAACACACATTTTCTCTCACTGTCTCATTCTCTCTCTACACACACTCTCATACACAAACACAATTCTCCTGTTTCTACCCACTGATTCAAAAGCTCATGACTGTCCTGAAGAATACACTTCATCAAAATTACTCCTCTTCAGTCACAGCAACGTACAAGCTGTGCCAAACACTTGCACACATATAACACACACACATTCAACCCATCGCTTCCTATACACACACACACTCGCACACACACAGTAGTAGTGCTAGAGATACTTTAGACACACATACACACACACACAAACGTACCAGCTGTGCCAAACACTTGCACACATATAACACACACACATTCAACCCACCACTTCCTACACACACACACACGCACACACACAGTAGTAGTGCTAGAGATACTTTAGACACACACACACACACACACGCACACACAGTAGTAGTGCTAGAGATACTTTAGACACACATACACACACACACACAAACGTACCAGCTGTGCCAAACACTTGCACACATATAACACACACACATTCAACCCATCACTTCCTACACACACACACACGCACAGTAGTAGTGCTAGAGATACTTCACACACATTCAACCCATCACTTCCTATACACACACACACACACACGCACACACAGTAGTAGTGCTAGAGATACTTTAGACACACACACACAAACGTACCAGCTGTACCAAACACTTGCACACATATAACACACACACATTCAAACCATCACTTCCTACACACACACGCACACACAGTAGTAGTGCTAGAGATACTTCACACACATTCAACCCATCACTTCCTATACACACACACACACACGCACAGTAGTAGTGCTAGAGATACTTTACACACACACACACACACAAACGTACCAGCTGCCCAAACACTTGCACACATTCAACACACACACATTCAACCCATCGCTTCCTACACACACATGTGCACGCACAGTAGTAGTGCTAGAGATACTTTACACACACACACACAAACGTACCAGCTGTCCCAAACACTTGCACACACATAACACACACACATTCAACCCATCGCTTCCTAAACACACACACACACGCACAGTAGTAGTGCTAGAGATACTTCACACACACACATTCAACCCATCACTTCCTATACACACACACACACGCACACACACACACAGTAGTAGTGCTAGAGATACTTTACACACACACATTCAACACACACACATTCAACCCATCACTTCCTACACACACACACACACGCACAGTAGTAGTGCTAGAGATACTTCACACACATTCAACCCATCACTTCCTATACACACACACACACACGCGCACACACAGTAGTAGTGCTAGAGACACACACACACACACAAACGTACCAGCTGTCCCAAACACTTGCACACATATAACACACACACTCAACCCATCACTTCCTACACACACACACACTCGCACACACACAGTAGTAGTGCTAGAGATACTTTACACACACACATTCCACCCATCACTTCCTACACACACATGCACAGTAGTAGTGCTAGAGATACTTCACACACACACATTCAACCCATCACTTCCTATACACACACACACACACACACGCACGCACAGTAGTAGTGCTAGAGATTACATTACATTACATTACACTTAGCTGACGCTCTTATCCAGAGCGACTTACAGATATTTACAGGGTTTCAGTTACAGTCCCTGGAGCAGTGTTGGGTTAGATGCCTTGCTCAAGGGTAGGGCGGGATTCGAACCGGCAACCTTCCAATTGCAAGACCAACTCCCTAACCACTAGGCCACAGCTGCCCACAGAGATACTTTACACACACACATTCAACAGACACACATTCAACCCATCACTTCCTATACACACACACACACACGCACAGTGGTATTGCTAGAGATACTTTACACACACACACACACAAACGTACCAGCTGTGCCAAACACTTTCACCCATTTAACACACACACAGCATCCCACACATCCAACCCTATGCTGAACGTAGGCAGTCTCATCACTTCCTATGCACACACACACACACACACACGCATGCACGCGCACACACACACACACAGAAAGAGAGACAGAAAGAGAGAGGCAGACAGACAGAAAGAACGAGAGACAGAGAGACAGACAAAAAGAAAGAACGAGAAGCAAAAATAGAGAGAGAGAAAGGAAGAGAGAGAGAGAGAGAGAGAGAGAGAGGTAGAGAGAGAGAAAGGAAGAAAGAGAGAGAGAGAGAGAGAGGTAGAGAGAGAGAGAGAGGAGGAGGAGGAGCACTGACGCAGAGCAGGTGCGGGTGCGGCGGGTGGGCAGGGGGCTGGGGATCAGGTAGCCCCTCATGGGGGAGGGGGAGGGGGAGCGCTCTCTGTGGCGATAGGGGGGCAGGTGCAGGGAGCTGGGAGACACGGGGGAGCGGGGGGCCGCGGCGTCCAGCGGAGGGGTGGTGGATCGCCCCCCTCGAGACGGGGCTTCGGCGGACATGACTCTAAGGGGTCACCCGTCGTCCAGGTTACCACTAGCAGCCACTGGACCCTGCGGAGACAGAGAGACAACAGAAAGACATGCAATTACCGCTCAGCTTCCTTTGATGTGCATTTTACTACAGCCTATTATTTTATGAACTGCACTTTGAATTCATTATTATAAACTCAAACAAAACAAAACTCAAATAATTTTGTCTTTATTGGCTGAGCCTCAAAAAACAACATTACTTTGTGTTAAAATGACTTCAAAAATCCACTTCTGATGGGGAAAAACTGTCTCATTTCAAAACTCTTCAAAAACTCTTTCAAAAGAAGGTGTTTAATACTGCAAGGGATATGAAGCACTGTGGATTTTCATGGGGAGCTTTACAGTCAAATACTGGCAAAGGACAAAGACCCTCACAAAAGTCATAGAGAACATTACTGGCTACTTAGCTGTACAGCGCCAAAGAGTGAAGCTCCACGCCCAATCAAACCTCGGCACTCCGGCCTGGGATATGTCCCCTACCCCCAGCAGTGGAGGAGTGCTGACAGGGCTAACGGCCTGGTGGCACTGTGGCAATTACCGCAGCATGCTAGTGCCACTTCCTGTCTGCACGTGAGGCATGGGCTAGCTAGAGCCACTTCCTGTGTGCATATGAGGCATGGGCATAGAGCTGAATAGAATACTAGAGTGGACACGGCATTGGCTGACCACACGGGAAAACGTCCGACGCGGCCGCCATCTTGCGTGTGCTAGGCACTCAATGTAAATAAGCGTAGAATGGACCCACCTCTGTCAAAAACGGCTTTGTTCTGTGAGAATATCCACTGACACACTATACAATGATGATATTTGAAATGCCTGACTCTATATGTACGTAAATCGTATCAAAGAAAACGATAATTACAACGTTAATGACGAATAAAGTGGATTTTAACGTACTTCGCTGAGCACTACAGTTTGTGTTCGACCCTGTATAACCATTGCAGTCTTTGGTATCAGTAGACATTTTATTTTTGAAAAAGCTATTGCAGATTTTTTTTTTTTTTTTTTAATATAGCAACACATCATTAATTAAATTGGTGATTTGTTATTTATATTAGCTGCACGTATATATTTAAATGTAATGTAAATGTAATATTTTCATCAGTAGGTAATTCCTCATGTTCTTAGTATAGAAAAGATTAAGTCGCGTATTCAGATTTGAAGAGATTCAAAGATTGAAAACATGTTTATTGATTTTAAAAATGACATGAATAAATACATTAAAATGAGGATGAGAAATATTTTTCAGCTTTGTATGATGAGCCCTGGATGCAAACAAGGGATATGCACACTGAAATTACTGGCACAGGCTCAGACACCACCTCACAGGCACAGACACAATATGACCTGTCATTAGTATAAATTGACACGTACGGATCAACAATGAATATACTAGCTAATATAAAATATCAATTTATTATACAAATCGATATTTGTGTCCCTTACTCAGCACTGCGAGGGATAGGATTCCCGGCCGGCAGTCGCAAGATGGCGGCCACGATTGCCATGAGCAGTGCGCCTGTGTCCACTCTAGTACTCTATTCAGCTCTATGGGCATGGGCTAGTGCCACTTCCTGTCTGCATATGAGGCATGGGCTAGACCCACTTCCTGTCTGCATATGAGGCATGGGCTACAGCCACTTCCTGTCTGCATGTGAGGCATGGGCTAGACGCACTTCCTGTATGCATATGAGGCATGGGCTAGACGCACTTCCTGCCTGAATATGAGGCATGGGCTAGACCCACTTCCTGTCTGCACGTGAGGCATGGGCTAGACGCACGTCCTGTATGCATATGAGGCATGGGCTAGACGCACTTCCTGCCTGCATATGAGGCATGGGCTAGACGCACTTCCTGTATGCATATGAGGCATGGGCTAGACGCACTTCCTGCCTGAATATGAGGCATGGGCTAGACCCACTTCCTGTCTGCACGTGAGGCATGGGCTAGACGCACGTCCTGTATGCATATGAGGCATGGGCTAGACGCACTTCCTGCCTGCATATGAGGCATGGGCTGGACGCACTTCCTGCCTGCATATGAGGCATGGGCTAGTGCCACTTCCTGTCTGCATGTGAGGCATGGGCTAGAGCCACTTCCTGTCTGCATGTGAGGCATATGAGGCATGGGCTAGTGCAACTTCCTGTCTGCATGTGAGGCATATGAGGCATGGGCTACAGCCAGTTCCTGTCTGCATGTGAGACATGGGCTAGAGCCACTTCCTGTCTGCACGTTAGGCATGGGCTAGTGCCACTTCCTGCCTGCATGTGAGGCACTGGCTAGAGCCACTTCCTGTCTGCATGTGAGGCATATGAGGCATGGGCTAGTGCCACTTCCTGTCTGCATGTAAGGCATGTGAGGCATGGGCTAGAGCCACTTCCTGTCTGCATGTGAAGCATGGGCTAGTGCCACTTCCTGTCTGCATGTGAAGCATGGGCTAGTGCCCCTTCCTCTCAGCCGGACTGCCACCGACTGCACGCCAGGATGACGTCTCATGCGTGTCTGCATGTACTGTGCTCTGGTTTTATATTTTTAAATGGGAGAAAAGTGTATTGGGAACCTATTCTTCTAGTTGAGGAGATGTTAACCTAGGGTTAGGGTAACAAGAGTGACAGCAGTTGTCATCTAGCATCAACAGGAGGTTGTAGCCATGTCTGATGATGTAAAACGCACAACTCTGGGTTCAGAGACAGCTCTAGGGTTAAGGGACAAATTTGCATTAGGGAACAACTCTTGCTGTGACACAATGACAATGTGTAGTGCAGCTCTATGGCAAGTTAACACACCCACCTTGAACTAGGCTTGGGCTGTATCCAATTTTTCTGAACCCGATATGTTCCTGACATGATACCCTGGTATGCAGATATGTCATATATGTGTTAGTAAGACGGCCAGTTTTACTCGCCATTAATCAGAAAACTAGCACAGCAGCACTAAAAGATTTAATATACTGCAGTGCTGTTTGTTTATGACAAAAGCAATAAAGTGCTTCTTTTGTATCAGTGAGAGCATTTCTCTACCATTCTGAGGTTAGCAAAGTAATTCAGTATGCCTCACTGTGACGATACAAAGGCCACGATATTAAAAATCATACCTGCGGTATTTGAAAACACCACGGTATACAGTGTTTTCTAAAATACCGCCCAAGCCTACCTTGAACAGACACAGACATATACACACACTCACACAAACACATGGACACAAACAAACACACACGCACACAGACACACACATACACATGCACACTCTCACAAACACAAACATGCACACAAACACAAGCACTCACGCAAACACACACACTCACACACACACACAAACATAAGCACACACGCACACACACACAAAATCTGATTTCCCATTACTACAGAAGGCCAATCATTAAGTTCTCTGATGCTGAGTGTTTTCCCGCTTTAATTATTATTCAACTTTGCAGGAGACTACTGGGGCAGTAGGGAGTGGATGGATGTTTTTATTTGTGTGTTTGTTTGTTGCCCAATGACAGACACACACACACACACACACACACACACACACACACACACAACAATACAGTACGTGACTAAAAACTAGAAGAATACTACTTTTGTTTAAAAAAAATGGGCAAGTAAAAGAGCTGTTGTTGTTTCCTGGTTTTCTTTACACATCAAACATCACATCCAGAACAGGTTCCGCAACACGTGGCCTCTGTGGAACACGCATGTCTGTGTCATGGCAACACCACCACTTCAGAACCTTTAGCCAACACCCCCCCCCTCCCCCACACACACCCACACACACAAGCACCAGGAGAACAGGCCCTTTCCCCCTTCAATGCCATTACATCACCAATTATAGCCCAGTCCCATCAGGGCAGAAGAAAACAGCTCCCACCTCTCTCCCAAGACCTGCTCCCCCCTCTCAAGAGCTGCCCCCCCCCCCCTCCCAAGAGCCCCCCTGTTCTCTGCCCCCGCTTCCTGAGAGCTGCCTAGGGCCCAAAGGCCCTCAGAGAGCCTGCTCCAATCACAGCGCTCCTGTCCTGCTCCAACCACAGCGCTCTTGTCCTGCTCCAATCACAGCCTCCCTCTTTGTCTGAGCAGCTAGTGTGCACTGATGCACTTTACTCAGCGTGGCTCTCAGGCCCTTCGGCATTTTGTAGCGCCATGCATGAGTCAAAGGAGATTCTCAAGGGAAATACACATACTACTATTACTACTACTGCTACTACTGAAACACATACGAGAGAGGCTTATTTTAAATACATACTACTATTACTACTACTGCTACTACTAAAACACATACAAGAGAGGCTTATTTTAAATATATACTGTTACTACTACTGCTGAAAATACTGGTTATAAAAGCAGAAACAGATGAGAATACACACATATGATTACCGACACGTTAGAAAGGCTGTGATGACTAAGGGCGCTTTCAGACCTAAAGTTTGATTGTTTTGGTCCACACTAGTGAGAAAAATCTTACAATGTAGCAAAGAGACGTAGGTACGGTTTGCTTTCACATATGCATAGTTCTAAACTAACCAAAATAGTCCGCGAAGGCCATCGCCACCGGAACCAGACTAAAACGTGCCACCTGCAATAATAATAATGCACTAAACTCTACTGTTCCATCCAGTTTGGCTTAGTTGCTTTCACACCTGAGGAACCGTACCAAAGTAGGGCAGATAAAGCAGTCCGAGACCACCCCTTTTTAGCGGTCTCGGACCGGTTGATTTGGTGTGCACCAGGGTGATTCTCGCGAAATCAGACTTTTGAGGTGTCATGAAGCATTTTTATGATTAAAGTTAACTCTATCAAAATAAAAAAGACATCATTAAAAACATGTTTTTAGTTACTACTTTGCCCATTATTTCAAATTTACATAAATAATATACTTTGTTTTTTTTTTTTTTTTACATTTTAGGGTAAATTTCTCATTACCGCAACGTGTCCATAACTGGATTTGGGTTCTAGAAGATGAAAATATTAGTAATTAAAAAGGTAAAAAAAGAACGCACTTCAGTATATATTATTCTACAAATAGTTACAAATAAAATACATACGGTTTTTGGTGATAATAATAAGGAAAAGGTGAGAATAATAAGGAAAATAAATGTGTCCAAGATCAATTTTCTCATTCTCCGCAACAATTTTCAATCATCAATAAAATCAACAAGGAACTAATATTTGCAAGGAATTTTGTTGGAGGGGGACAATATTGACTGTTACAATCAAGATGTCTACCAGGTAAGCGGCTATATTTTATCTCTCCAGATAAAAAGTTAAAACTTTGTTCTTTATAGCACCTACACAACTTTTTAGTTCTCATTACCGCAACATGAAATTCTGAAGTCTCCAAAAATGTTTCTGCTTTCATGTTTTTGTTATTATATACCTTATTATGGTCTAAATACAAACAACTAAGAAAAGTTTAGTTAACCCTCATGGTGCTTCCACAGCTAGCGAAAAAGGTCAAGGTCACTCATCCACCGCAACACCATTATCATTCACCACAACATTTGAGGGCCTGTTGCGGTAGCGAGACTCAATGTTTCGGTAATTAAAAACAGAAATGTATAAGATGGAAATGTATAATATCAACTCATTTCAATGTACCATGCTATTTATTTTATATATATTTCATTCAGATAATGATTTTAGCCAGCTATTCCACAAGCAGCCAGAAGGGTTCACTCATTTTCCTGGTTTTATGTATTGCATGGCGGCTCAGCTGAAAAATTGTGCATTTTGCAATAAAAGCGTGAAATTAGGGACATTCACGCACTACTTTTATCGAAATAGCTGCCAAAGAGGACAGTTGTCCATCTAATGTTATTTTGTTGCAGGAAAGCATCAGATGAAAAGAAAAGGGCATCAGCAAAAGAGAGGCTGGCAAAGCATAGGGCAGCAATTTACAGTGATCCAATTTTACTTGAGGAATACAGAAGGAAAGAGAGAGAGAGGTTAGGGGAAAGGGTGATAATGGGGGAAATATAACTCATTTTGTTAGGTTTCACAGTTGCACTCACTCTCATCCACAGTCTCCCACACAGAGAAACTTGAACATTCCCCAAAAGCATACACACACACACACACACACTCACAAACTTCTCTGCACACGTGTCTCCACACACCCAGGCACACAAATACATCTGTAGCAAATACACAGTTTTATCCATAGTTCATTGTTTTGAAGGAAAAAAATCTAGCTTGAGCATAAATAAATTTAAGTTTTCTTCAGTTTCCTGTGCTAGTGATATATGTATAAAATCATTTATAAAGACCATAAAATGTTTCTTAAAATAGATTGCTGAAGGACAATATGAGGTGGAGACGATGAACAGCATTGGAGAAAACCGGTTCTACTACCCAGCCAGAAGATATCCAGGAGAAAGAGTCTGGTATTATCGGCAAGATATACGGGACATAATACCAGAACCCCTCCCTGCCACCTACTCTGCTCTGCATTTTTGTGTCTCGCCCAACATATGGGCAAAGCATAAAAAGTGCTCTTAGTCACTGATGCACGCACACACCCATGCACTGCACACACGTATGGGCATGGCATAGGTGTTATCGGCAGACATGGCATAGGTGCTATCGGCATACATGGCATAGGTGCTATTGGCAGACATTGGGCATGGGTCTCATGCATGGCATAGGTGCTATTGGCAGACATTGGGCATGGGTCTCGTGCATGGCGTTGGTGCTATTGGCAGACATTGGGCATGGGTCTCGTGCATGGCGTAGGTGCTATTGGCAGACATTGGGCATGGGTCTCGTGCATGGCGTAGGTGCTATTGGCAGACACTGGGCATGGGTCTCGTGCATGGCATAGGTGTTATCGGCAGACATTGTGCAACATCAACCTTACTGAGGAACATCAAAAAGAGGCCCTCCAGCGGCGATGACAGGTCATAATAAAGAAAGGCATTACGCCAAACACCACTGCAGAGTTGTGCACCTATATTCTCCATGATGGCAAGTCTTGATGGTATTTGAGTAAAAGTAATAATCTTGTAAATAACATTTTAATGTTGCAACATTTGTATTATTATTTCAAATACCTTTTGTTTTTATGATCGTGTGTCAAGTCAGTTAGACTTGAAAAGGGGGACTGATGGTATTTGAATAATAATAATGATCTTGTAAATAGCATTTTAATGTTGAAACATTTTATTATTATTTCAAATCCCTTGGTTGGTTTTGGAACTCTTGTATTAGGATCAAAAGCTTTGTATGTGTCTCTGGCTGAGCTATGAGGTGTGAATAACTGGCTTCCTTAACCATTCTGAATAACCGTCCCTGTCTGGTGGATTAGCATACAGACAATTTGGCACCTACGCTGATCTGATTAGGAAGACACTGTATACTGTAGTACTTAAAGACGTTGAATATTCATTTTTGGGGTGTAACCTTGGGTGCAGCCATTGGCTGTCTACAGACATTTAAGGTCAGAAAAAAAACACTGTTAGCTAGTCTTGTCGTGTCTGTCAACGTCCTGTGTGTATGTGTGTGTGTGTGTGTGTGTCTGCCTGTCTGTCTGTCTGTGATGTCCTTAATGTTAAGAATAAACCTTGTACTTCATGTTCAACCACTAGGCTGACTGAGTCTCCAAATTCAACTTAAAAGTAATTTTATTACTTTTAGTCTTTAGCTTGCCGACAAAACACATCAAGGTGGACACACAAAGTATATATATATATATATATATATATATAAATGTATATATAGCCACGCCTTACACAGCCAATAGCCACGCCCTACATAGCCCATAGCCACGCCTTACATCCCCATAGCCACGCCTTATATTCCCATAGTCACGCCTTACATTCCCATAGCCACGCCTTACATTCCCATAGCCACACCCCCACATACCCCATAGCCACGCCTTACATTCCCATAACCACGCCTTACATTTCCAAAGCCACACCTTACACAGCCCATAGCGACGCCTTAGGAGATGTGATTAGGGCACCTACTGTTGGCAGAAAATATTTTGAAATTATTGCCAAAACATTCATTCACACAATCATGCCTGTGATCACCTTCAACAACCACCTCATGCAGATCAAGGCGACTCGCTCCGTTTATTTGACACGCAAAAGACGGCAGAAAGCAACAGCTCTGTGCTTCTCATCTTCCTTTAGACAGGCTGGAGCTAGCCTAAACACAGCCACTCCCCCCCCAACCCCACCAACCCCCGCCCCTTCCAAAAGGTGACCAGGCCTATCTAGGTAGGTCAGGGGAAGCATGGCTGGAGCTAGCCTAAACACAGCCACTCCCCCCCCAACCCCCCGCCCCTTCCAAAAGGTGACCAGGCCTATCTAGGTAGGTCAGGGGAAGCATGGCTGGAGCTAGCCTAAACACAGCCACCCCCCCCCAACCCCAACCCCCCGCCCCTTCCAAAAGGTGACCAGGCCTATCTAGGTAGGTCAGGGGAGGCATGGCTGGAGCTAGCCACCCCCCCCCCCCAACCCCCCCAACCCCCCGCCCCTTCCGAAAGGCGAGTAGGCCTGTCTAGGTAGGTCAGGGGAAGCATGGCTGGAGCTAGATTAAAGTTGTAAATGACCGATGCTATGTAGCTAGTTTACGTTGTGGATATGAACATGAATTATGAATTACTGAAAGAAAAATCATCATGGTCACTTGATGTTTTGAGTTAACGTTCGATTAAGACTAGCGCTTCCCTTCCTGAGGTTGCTAGCTAGCTATGCTATTTCTGATTAAGCTTAATTTTCTAGTGTTAATTTTGTCACCCTGTTTTAAATTTCGTCCTGGTCTTCGTCTAGTGACGAATGCTATATTAGTTTTTGTTATTAGGCCTATAGTCATTCACAAACCATTTTTGTTAGTCAAGCTCAGTGTAAACAAAGATTCTGCCCTACAGAAATGTTAAATGTAACTGTTTTAAATTAAATTTTCAAGGCGTGACCGGTTATGGTCAAAAATGAAGATAGATTTTATCTCTATTTCGCATGATACTGCATTTCAGGATATCTATAAAGATGTTTTTTTATTCAAGTAAATGGTTCTCGTCTATTGACTGTATATATACAGGCAATGTTCTCGTCGGTTTTCAGGTTTATAGGCCAAGGGCGACATCTGTTGGTGAAATTGTAATATGAAAAGAATCAATCTTACAGTTATGTAGATTTTCCCCCTTCGTATTCATATCAAATTATGTACAGAATTTTCTGTTGTCCCATATGACACCTCTATAAATTTAAAATAGAGTTTTGAATTTTGAAATGTACCGGTGATTTACACGTAGGCCTACATAAACCTAATTTATATGCATTTTTGGAACTGTGGTTAAAAACTGTATTTCAGTAGAATCCCTGAATGTGTTGTCTTAATTCTGAATGCAGGGTCAATGCTTAAATCCACCACAAAGCATTTGTGCTTGGGGCACCCAAATGGCTAGCAACGGCCCTGACTGTAACCTCCAACCAGAGTGCTGGTGAAAGCTGAAGCAAACACACACACACACACACAGAAGCACACACACAGCTTGCGCACACGCGCGCACACACACACACACACACACACACACACACACACATAGTAGATTTGCTAGCCAGTTGGGCCCACCCCCACCCTCCCACACACACACACACAATGGGCCGCAGCAGCACAAAGTGATCCACTTCAGCGTGTCCTGAGAGGCTTTGTGTCGAGCTGCAGGTCAGTGGTGCCACATGGATTAGCCCGCGCTCACACCCACCAATGCAGATCTCACTGGAACCCCTTTTAGGCCCAAAGATAAAGATGATGGCGTGGGCAGAGTGAAAGAGAAAACACGAGCGTCTGCACAGGCATCAGGGGGACAGGAATAGCCTACATGTGCTGCTGATGCTCAGAGATACACAGCACACGCGTGACAACAACCTCCGCACGTGAAACATAAAAAGCTTCTAAAATTAGACCTTTAGCACCAAGCACAACAGCAGGGGACTTGTTTGCCACCCTTTCCTGTTTGTGTCCGCAGCAACAATGTCCTGAATGAAACCCGACCCGAGCACACCTCGTGCTCCACCAGCGCACCATCGATCCAGAGCATCACTGTTACACGCCAGCGCAGACACGAGGCAGAGCATCACTGCTACACGCCAGCGCAGACACGAGGCAGAGCATCATTACTACACTCCAGTGCAGACATCTATGGCCCAGAGCATCATTACTACACTCCAGTGCTACTGCATCTATGGCCCAGAGCATTACTGCTACACTCCAGTGCAGACATGAGGCAGAGCATCATTACTACACTCCAGTGCTACTGCATGTATGGCCCAGAGCATCACTGCTACACGCCAGTGCTACTGCATGTATGGCCCAGAGCATCACTGCTACACGCCAATGGTACTGTATCTATGGCCCAGAGCATCACTGCTACACGCCAATGGTACTGTATCTATGGCCCAGAGCATCACTGCTACACGCCAATGGTACTGTATCTATGGCCCAGAGCATCACTGCTACACGCCAATGGTACTGCATCTATGGCCCAGAGCATCACTGTACGTTCACACCAAAAGCGACCAAAGCGACCAGAGCGACGGAAGTCATTGTTTCTCTATGGAGGGTCAGCGAATTGGGCGAACAAAGCGAATTCGCCGGCAGCGAAGCGAACTGGGCGACCAGAGCGAAAAAGAGAAGTTAAAAGTCAGTTAACTTTATGGTAATGAGCTATGACGCGGTTCGGCGAATACCGCGAATACCAATCGGAATACATTGATTTACCAACTTCCGACAATCAGGTGGGTTTGAGGAAACAAACGGTGTAACTTTAGTACCTAGTTCCTACTTTGTATTAAAAATGGCAACGGAGAAGCTCATCACAGCAGTGTCAGGCTCTTCGGTTCACTACGACCCAGCCCTGTTTTTCTACAGGGATGCAAACAATTCTAACTAAAAAGTAAATTGATGTACTCAGTCAGCGGCTTAAGTAATTCATGAATTACTGTATGAATATGAATATTTTCAGTGCATGTAGACATTTTATACTCTTTTATTCTTTTATTAACCAAACATGTCAAAGTTCAAGTACATCGATGTTTTGCCCAGACGCATATACATGTATTCCCGCTTTTACAACTGTTGGTCGGGGAGTTTTTTTTTGCTGCGGCCCTTTAAATGACTAACATTCCAAATGAAATGTCATGAGCGAACAAAGCGAACTCAACAGCGAAGCTTCTTCAGCGACCTCGGCGACCTGGTCGCTTTGGTCGCTTTTGGTGTGAACGTACAGTTACTGCTACACGCCAGTGCAGACATCTATGGCCCAGAGCATTACTGCTACACGCCAGTGCAGACATGAGGCAGAGTATCACCGCTACACAGCAGTGCTACTGTATCTATGGCCCAGAGCCTCACGGCTACACGCCAGTGCTACTGCATCTATGGCCCAGAGCATCATTACTACACGCCAGTGCTACTGTATCTATGGCCCAGAGCATCATTGCTACACGCCAGTGCTACTGTATCTATGGCCCAGAGCATCATTGCTACACGCCAGTGCTACTGTATCTATGGCCCAGAGCATCACTGCTACACGCCAGTGCTACTGTATCTATGGCCCAGAGCATCATTGCTACACGCCAGTGCTACTGTATCTATGGCCCAGAGCATCACTGCTACACGCCAGTGCAGACATGAGGCAGAGCATCACTGTTACACTCCAGTGCTACTGCATGTATGGCCCAGAGCATCATTGCTACACGCCAGTGCAAACACGAGGCAGAGCATCATTACTACACTCCAGTGCAGACATCTATGGCCCAGAGCATCACTGCTACACTCCAGTGCTACTGTATCTATGGCCCAGAGCATCACTGCTACACTCCAGTGCTACTGTATCTATGGCCCAGAGCATCATTACTACACTCCAGTGCTACTGTATCTATGGCCCAGAGCATCATTACTACACTCCAGTGCTACTGTATCTATGGCCCAGAGCATCACTGTTACACCCCAGTGCAGACACGGGCCATCACAGCCTTGCCCTGTGGGCTTTTTAGCTCTTCAGGCCCATTATATATATTAACATCATATGTGCTAGCTAAAAGCAGCAGAGAACTGGACCGACTGAAGAATCAACTTGAGCAAAAAACACACTTCTCTTTGATGTCAAAGCTATAGAGAACGAGGTCTCTGTGAGAATGGAGTTACTGTGTGAGAACCTGATTACCCTTCCCCTTGTGTTAAACAAGGTTACTGAGACACAATCCAGGTTTGTTCAGAAAAATGACAAACAGCTTGGGAAGAGAGCTGTGGGAAAAAGGGAAGTGAAACTGGAACTGGCCCCAATTCTGGTCTCCCCACCAACTGCCAGTGTTATGAGCAAGTACAGGAGGGTGGGAGGGAGGTGGTGGTGGTGGGGGGTGCGTGCTGCTGTAAAGTGGATAATAAAGCAATTAAATCTCATTGCGGGGCTAACGAGAGCAGCACTTTCATGAGATGGTGCCCTTTTGTGTGTGCTGAAGGGCAGCTCCTAGGAAACCGGCGCCCCTCCAGAGGGACCAGCCATGATGATGGTGGACACTAGCCTGGTAAACCCGCCCCTCATATTTCATTTCATTTTGTACAGGGGGTCTGGACCGAATCTCTTGAGGGTCATGTAAACGGGCCAAGCAACTCCATTCCAATCAGTGAACAGAGGGTGTGTTCGTGAGCCATGACGTTGACTTTGTGTGCTACATTTGAACTCTAGTGCGTAGGTAGGCTAATTGCACACGTGACGACCAGGCGCTAGCGACTGGGTAAAGGCAGAGGCACTTGTTTTAAATTTCAGCAGAGTCCACACCTCCAGGAAGAAACTCTCACGGCCTCCGCTCCAGACCCTCTCTATAAAAAAAATGAAGTACAAGGGGCTGGTTTACCAGGCTAGGTGGACTCAGCCAATACCATCTATGATGATGGTGGACATCAAAGGTGCACCTGATGAAATGTTTCCACGGGGACCCTGGCAGAGGTGTGACCAGTGTGTTTGTATGTGTTGTACCAATATGTTTGTATGTGTGACAGAATACGCTCAGATCGGAGAGCGGTGTAAATAGTCTAATTTCTTAACATGCATTCTAAACGAATATGGACAGAAAACGGGCACGTGCTGTATACGGAGAGTGTTTGGTGTAAATGAGCCCTTAAACAGGTGGACATTACTGACATCGCAGTCTTAAACGTGTGAACATTACAGACGTTGCAGTGCACTATTACATAGGTCAAGTGCTGGCGAAAATAGCACCACTCGTTTCCTCGTCACCTACTATACCAGGCTAACCATTCAACCTAAATAAAATAAAAACAATTATCCAAACAGAAAAACATTTCCTGACTGATCGCAGTGAAAGTTCATCAGAGCTGAAAAACCCTGCTGATAGCCACACAACATTGTGAAGTTGCTTCAGGCAAACGTACAAAGGTCATGGTTTAAGTGGGCGTGGCTACACTGATGATGAAAAACCACTACTGTGCCAAGTGGCCCTTATGCACACAGACACACACACACACACAGCACAAACAGGAGATGACGGCACCAGTCAAAGTGGTGCCTATGTTGTTTGTCTACTTTCCCATCTGTTAAATTCCATCAGAAATATGGCAGTTAAAATGAACTGTCAAACAAGCATATTACTGTAAAAGTAACAGCTTACAGACCAGTATGGTAAAAACAAAGAGGTGATGCAGCTATGAAAGGCATGAATGGTACGTTGACTACTGCAAATGCAGGCGGATACTGTTTTCCCCAGGGATAAGACAAGTGAGGACCTCATTATCATGTTTGGATCTGGTGCAAGAGGCGCTGCATTGTTTAAAGTTTGTTGTTTATTGTTTAAAGACTACTGAAAGGGAAATAAGGAGACTCTTCTGGCTCTGAATGAGCAAGCCTGTCTGACAGCATACTGGTACTAAGATGACGAGCTCGGGGGTAGAGGTTGATAAGTCCAGCCAGACAGCCTACTCACAGTCAGTGTCTCCCATGAAGGGGCTTGTTTTTCAGCAAGCAGGGCTAATCTATCTAATAGAATGGCTAAGATGCTTAAAGGCTTTGACATTTCTAAAAAAAAGATGGTTTTCCTTGGAACCACGGCACACCCTTTGGAGCGCGCCGAGTCAACCTGCCCACTGAAGCTTACAGAGACATGTCAGGCAGGCTAGCGGGGAATGGGTTAATATTGGGCCTGCAGATGTCAGGCAGGCTAGCGGGGAATGGGTTAATATTGGGCCTGCAGATGTCAGGCAGGCTAGCGGGGAATGGGTTAATATGGGTCCTGCAGATGTCAGGCAGGCTAGCGGGGAATGGGTTAATATGGGGCCTGCAGAAGCAGCATGAATGCAGGCTCTATTCTCCAGGGAAGGGTCAGGAGGTGGACAAGGCAGAGAGGAAATGTGGCCTTACTGCAGAACTAGTTTTCAGCACTGAACGTGTGTGTGTGTGTGTGTGTGTGTGTGCGTGCGTGTCTCAGTCTACTTTTCCACACTGTGCTGCACACACTCGTCTCTAAGTTCCTTCTTATTTTACTGACATGTGAGGGGAGCTTTCCCACACAGACTTCTCCCTCTGAAGTGTACACTACTTGCTTTTCCCACACAGACCTCCCCGTCTCTGAAGTGTACACTACTTGCTTTTCCCACAGAGACTTCTCCCTCTGTAGTGTACACTACTTGCTTTTCCCACACAGACCTCCCCGTCTCTGAAGTGTACACTACTTGCTTTTCCCACAGAGACTTTCCTCTCTAAAGTGTACACTACTTGCTTTTCCCACACAGACCTCCCCGTCTCTGAAGTGTACACTACTTGCTTTTCCCACAGAGACTTTCCTCTCTAAAGTGTACACTACTTGCTTTTCCCACAGAGACTTTCCTCTCTCTGGAGTGTACACTACTTGCTTTTGCCACACACACCTTCCTCTCTCTGGAGTGTACACTACTTGCTTTTGCAACACACACCTTCCTCTCTCTGGAGTGTACACTACTTTCCGTCTTTGTTGCTTCCTCAAAAAATGCTTGGCCTCGGTTCCAGGCTTTTGAAGTAACATTACGTAGTTTTTTTAACCTCAAAATACTGTTTCCAAAATCGCTTTAGTGCTTCATCAACTCATAAGATGGTGAACAGCAATTCTGAATTCACAATGCGTGCCTCCATGGGCTATAACTGCGCTATGCAAGTTTCCAGAAGGAGGTCGCCCCGATCTGTAGCTCGAATGACATAAGAAAGACAATTCCACTTCCAACCTGTAGGTCGACCGAAGTCTAAGGGCTCATTCACACCAAGCACTCTGCGTATACAGCATGTGCCCGTTTTCTGTCCGTATTCGTTTAGAATGCATGTTAACAAATGAGACTATTCACACCGCACGCATGATCTGAGCATATTGTGTCACACATATACACATATTGTACACGGTTACGTGCTGTACACGACCAAGTCGGTGTGAGGGAGCCCTAGTAGTGCTTTAGTGTTGCTTTAAAAGACAAATCTTACCTGAAATTTGCTGACACAGAGTACATCCGAGAGTGCTTTTTGACATCCTGAAATTAGGTGGAAAACTCCTATGATGCCAGCTTTCGCTCATCTGTGCACCCTGTTGTTACAGTATACTGTAGCACTCTTTATTTGTGTATAACCTCTCATGTTTTTGTTTGTTTTCAATAAAATAACTTGTCTGCCAAATACTATAACTTGTTTATTTAAATGTGGATGACTTGTGATGTCGAGGGCTGATGAGACTATTATGCTAACATGGAAAAGTGGCATTTAGCCGTCTGAACATCTCCACAGAGAGAGCAAAGACTATTTAAGCACAACAGTGACATGTCCGTGACATCACATCCTGTGTGTGCAAGGATGAAAATATTTACTGTGACACACACACACACACACACACACACACACACACAGGAATGCATGCACACATACCAAACTTCAAGTGAAAGAGCACAACTTCCTGCAGCTGGCTGGGTGCAGCAGGCCAGAGGAAACACACATAACACAGGCCCCACTATACACACACACAAATACACTATGGCCACACACACATACACACACACCCACGATGGACATACACACACACTATGGCCATATACACACTCTGGCTATATACACACTATAACCATACACACACACACACACACACACACTATAACGACAGACACATACACAATATATCCATACACACATGCACACTATAGACACACACATACACACTATAGCCATACACACTATAGTCATACACACATACACACTATAGCCATATACACAGACAGTATAGATACACACACACACACACACACACACACACACACACACACGCTGTCCCTGGTGGTGACTACTATACGACTATGGACAGCAATATACTGCACTACCCTGATAACTTCTGCACTAAAGGGCCCTTCTATAACTACTGCACTAAAGGACCCTTCTATAACACTGGACAATTTTACTGGGACACTGTAATCTATCTACCACAAAGCACCTTATCAGGACACTTGTTTACCTCGTGGAATTCTAATCACTGGACAATTTTACTGGGACACTGTAATCTATCACAAAGCACCTTATCACGACACTTGTTTACCTCGTGGAATTCTTATTACCTTACTTATTATCATTACAATGTTTTTTCTTCCCTCAGTTCAGTGAATGTTCTATTATGCAGACGTGTGCAATAGGCTTGATCTGTTTTTTTTTGTTTTGTTTTTTTGCAATGTGTATTATGTGTATGCTACTGCGTGCAATAGGCTTGATCTGTTTTTTGCAATGTGTATTATGTGTATGCTACTGGACACCTTAATTTCCTTCGGGATCAATAAAGTTACTCTACTCTACTAACGCCATACACACAGATCACCAGACCAGGGTGGTGGAAGGGAAGTCCCAGTCACATGTCATACACATGCTTGCTAGGTCAGACACACAGGGTGCAGCCACACAGAGACAAAGGCCAAGGATAGAACAACTGCCCCTGGGGACAAGGCTAGAACAAACGCCCCTGGGGACAAGGCTAGAACAAACGCCCCTGGGGACAAGGCTGGAACAAACGCCCCTGGGGACAAGGCTAGAACAAACGCCCCTGGGGACAAGGCTAGAACAAACGCCCCTGGGGACAAGGCTAGAACAAACGCCCCTGGGGACAGTGAATCCTATTCCCCCACCAACATGTGGAAAACCCTCATTAAAAGAGCACCAGACATTTCCTTCTGACTTTACACACCCACCCACACACACACACACACACACACACACACTTAATCACAGGAAAAATAATCACAGACCACTGCTGGAGTGCATTGCGCTGCGCTGTAAAGAGCTTAATCAAGGACATTCATTATGATCCAGAACAATGGAACACAGTGTGCTACATGGCAGCTTTAAAAGAAAACTCTAGTGTTTGTTTCCATTGTTGGGAGAATACACATTAATATCCAATATGTGTCTGTTCCTGCATAAGGAGTTTTCAGTTACAGTTAATGGTTCAACCTCTGAACGAACAATAAATAAAAATGGCCCTCGTTCATCAAAGCAGCCTGAGTGAAGGCAGGATATTAATATTGACAGACAGATTCCTGTTAAGATTGGGCCGTCTGCTGCACACTACCCAAAGCAAAGAACAGCAACCTGCAACCTCACCTGACCTCCACCCACTGCCCGCATGTGGGCCACGGTGTAGCCTTGATGTGTGTGTCACATACACACACACCTCACCATCCGTCTGGGCTGGTGAAAGAAACATTCTGATTCACCGCACTGCACTGCACTCGACTGCTGCTAGGACGCAGTCTGCCAAGGCTGCTAGGACGCAGTCTGCCAAGGCTGCTGTGAAGAGAGGTGTGATGGAGTGACCATCACTAGAGTTGTGGCTGTGCTCTGACTGCCATCCCAACGAGCCTGGCACTTTGGCGTTGCGGTCAGAGCCCCTGTTTGGTACCCCGGAGACACGGGTTCGAAGCCGGGTGGGGTGACTTCTCCTCCCCTTCGCTACAAATGGTGTCAGAAGTGGGATGGCTTGCTGTGAGGTCATTGGAGGTCCACCCACTGTGTGAGCCATATGAGGGACCCCCCGGTTAGGTTGACCCCGGTGTGAAGAATCCCAGCGATAGGTGATGCACCAGTATGCGTGGCGCACCCTGAATGGGAGAAGTATGGTGGGAGATGCGTGAGGGACACCTGAGTGTGTGGAGCGCATGGGTGCACCTCCCGAAGGGGAAGGCAGTGTGAGATGCGTGACGGACACCTGAGTGTGTGACGCGCATGGCTGCGCCTCCCGAAGAGGAAGGCAGTGTGATGGAGTGACCATCGCTACAGTTGTGGGTGTGCTCTGACTGCCAGCCCAACGAGCCTGGCTCTATTGTGCATTAAGGCATCTAGAGGGCATCTATTGTTTGCTCACAGAGGTGCTTTCAACATGCAACAGTGAGCTCTAATATTAGCATTTTAAATGGTGAGGAGCCTTGTGATATTAACTCTACCTACAGTACCAGTAGCTGCTGTCTTAGAACAATGTCGTCTTATCAAGTCTGCTCTTTCTCTCAGTATAGTTCATTTGCCATTTGCTTAAGGGAAGTTTCTGGTTGGTACAGATAGGGTTGTAGTGTATGGAACAGATGTGCAATTAACAATCTCTCCCTTTTGTTCTCTCTCCCTCTCCCTCCCTCCCTCTTTCTCTCCCTTCCTCCCTCCCTCATGTTTCATACCATCTCAGCATACTGTTGCCTATTAAAGGAGCAAATGTGATTCCAAAATGTTTCAAGCACACTTACTCATGCTGATCACAAATAAAGCCATGTCTTCACATGCATGGCTTACAGTTACCATTTTGTGTCACCTGTCAGTCCAACTTAACATTTGCAAAAATTCTTTGATGAGCCACAAGAAAGAAATGTGTCTGCCATTATTATCATTCCACCTGAGCATTGTGGGTCATTGACTGTATATACGAAATATATAGTCTCTGGTGTGGGTAGAATGGAGCTGCATGGAACCTAACGCTCTGTTGTTTGGCAACCACAGACAAGAATGGCAGCAGAATCTAAATTGCTTCCGCCTGAAGTCCTAAAAGTGTTACACAAGCAAAAGCACATTGAAGGGCTGTGATACAGGAGAGCATTCAGTATATATCATGGCATGACAGTCAAGGCAATCTACGTCATGCAGTGCTGACAATAACACCGAGGTGCATTCATGACAGGACAGTGCGCTGTTGTGCACTGCTGTTTAACTAGTAACACTGCTGAATTATTTTCTGCTGCTGTGGCTCAATGAGAGAGCTGGAGGCTAAGAGTCTGGATTTTAAAAACGTTAAAAAATAGTCCGATAAGTGACACATACTGTGTTAAAGGCGAGTGTGGCACCTTTCACTGTTCCACCAATCAACAGTGCTTCAGTCACACTCCAGATTAGACTTCCACGACTAGCTGACATGAAGTCATTTCATATTGTATGTTCCAGTCAGACACAATCAAAGCTTTGGCAGCGGGTAGGTTTTAAACTGTACGCAGGACAAAGAGAATCCAATATGCATTAATAATGAAAGGCAAAGGGAGACCAAATTCACCAGTATGTCTGCAAAGCCTTTGCATCTTTCATCTTTACCACTTTTGTTTTTCTTAGTTGTCTGTTTACATTTTACAAGGCCATAAAAAGTAAACAAACAAATAAACAGTCAGGCCCTGTTAGCTCTTTATAGGATTATAAATTATGAATCCAAGGTGCACTTTCATTTTTCATAATCCAAACTACTTAGGGCTACTGGGAACATTGCAGAATTTCTTTAAAGAATCTGTGTGCACACAATATTTCATTTCACTTCTACATCCGTAGGGTGTTTGAAAACTACAGTGTTCCCTAAAGAACGTGACAGGTATTTGCTTATTTGCAATTTCCATACGTTTTTTCTTATCTCTGTTTCTATTTGGGGTAAGTGGAGGAGACTGGAAAAGGACAGGCTATCTGCAGCCACCGTGTATGCTGTATTAGTCTCCTATAGCAGAGCTAAATCACAACAAGGATGTAATCTGACACCTTATTTTGACAGAGCAGGGAATTCCATTCCCTTTGTAATTCTCACATTGTATTGGAAAATGTCAGCAGAACAGAAATCTGAGCAACCTTTTATAGCTCTGAGATGACACACCTCTGGCTTACATTAAGACTGATGAAGAGATAGTCCTGAGCTTAAATAAAGGTCTTTTGTTTTCCACTGCCTGCCCTTATCTTAATTTGACAAGGACAAGAATTAACCCTTTCTACACGGCTCCATGGCCAATATCCCATACTGTCCTCTAACCTCCACAAAATCACAACAGTTGCCACCCCTGTTCTACCAAGAAAAACCCCATCACTGAGGAATACTGATGTGCTTGTGGGGATAACAAATGAATTCTCAATTTATGAAAAAAATAACAGAGTAGCCTACTGTTATAAAGGTCTTGGCTTATGACTGATATTTAGACATGAGAGACCGCATACAAAACACATAGCCTACATAACACTATGACTTGGTCGACCTATGTGTAGGCTATCAATCCTACACTGGTGCCTTGATGCAATTCAGAGTGGTGCCGTCTAGTCTATACGCTGCACTGAAAATGTGTTTTAGTGAAACGTGGTAACGCTCTACAGACATTTGTAGCGTTTGATTTAATATCAGGTTTTAAAACAAGCAATAGAAATTCATAAATCGGGCCAGTTGGGGTATGACCCCAACCCGTAAGTAGAACAACACTCCACCAACCTCCATTTCAAGAGATTTCATTAGAAAATGTAGCTAGGCTACTTCCACAACAGCGAAGGCGAGAATCACCGCTGGCCATCAATAATGCCATCGATTTTCTCATGACAGACCGACTTGTGACTTCACATCACAAGTTTGAAGGGTGTTCTTTCCAGTAGACGAGAGAGTCTCCGTTATGTTGCTTTTCATCCGACTCTTAACCATGGCGTTAACACTAGGAAGCAAGTTGGCTACATCTGTAGGGTAGGCTGTACCACAAAGTTTCTCTTCACACAAGTATGGACTTCTTCAACCGACACACTGATGATTATACGGCAATACAGTCATAGAATTTCGCGTGTTGTTGATTCCAATTCATTACTTTCACTTTGAAAGTGCCACTTCTGATTTACCGACACGCGCTGCAAGCGCCACTCACCTGCAACTTCTGTTAGGAAACTAGTTGTCAAAATGTATCGGTTACTCCTGTGAAGTGTCCGTTACCTTAGTGAAGCTTGTGTAGATCTTTCTTCGGTAGTCACGAGTTTAAAAAATATTAAGGCTTGGTCAAAATATGTAGGCTTTGCTTTAGTTGCCAGTGCTGACAAAGCCCAGAGGAGCCCGCTTCGAACCTGAGCATATCCCAGGGGGTGTGTTTATCTTCATCTAAACATGACATCATTACAGGAATATTACCGTAAGCTCCCGAATAACATGAAAATGAGACCGCAATTTGGGGCGAAACTGGATTACATAATAAATGGGTTAAATGCGGTGATAAAATGTACACCTAAAAGCAGAATATATACGTGGCAAATGGAAAATGTTACAAAGGCTACAAAATAAGCTATTGTAGTCTATGTCCATTTTTAAACGAGTCTGACGCTGATGCAAGATAATAAGCAAACATTTAACCACAAACAGTTATTTGTTTAATGACTTTTATTTTCCCATCTGTAATCCCACAGGTTGATGAAACATTTCATAAAATGCACAAGCTCAAAGGATAGGTGATGGACGTGTGTGGATGGGAGCTATAAGATTTGCAGGCTATTGCTTGGTTACCTATTCATAAATAGATTGCACCGTAGGCTCTTGTTGTGGGACATTTTAACGCTGCTGAGATTAAACAGACCGATTAATCTCCCAAAACACCACAAAACAACAGAGGAAGTTATGTGATGTGTGCCACTAAGGCGTGGCAATTTTGAAAAGAACTGAAGAGGGCCATTTTGCGCCAATCATATCAAGGACCAACGTGCCAATTCATCTCAATTTAAATGTACAATTAGGCTACTGTAAATTAAAATGAGGACGGTATGTTTCAACTGCAATAATTAACATCTCAAAATCATACAAAAGACGCCCATATTAGTACAACATTGTGAGCTCGGCAATAACCATTGAAAACAAACTCAAAAGAACAAACTCACACAGGTGTGTTCATAAATATATAAATCACATATAAAGTCGCTGACATATGAACAAAACACATATATTTACATAACACACATTTAAGTGCACCACAGATATGTGGCAAGATGTCCCAGACACACATTTTGACCTTAAACAAAACAACAAAAATGTTCATAAAATCTCATTTCAAATTCTAAGGGAAATATATTTAATTTCATGTGTGGCCCTGCTTTGTCCTCCCTGCTTCAATAACTTCCATCTTATTTCTTATCTGTTTTAGTACATTCCCCGGTCTTCCATTTTAAAATAACTGAGATAAATCCTCACTCTCTCTTTCCTATAATAGATATGGTGCTCTAAACGTGATTCTGAATATTAGAATAAACCAGTTAGCATGATGAAGTAGATTCTAAGAGTTGGGTAAGGCATAGTATTTGCTGATTTTCCAAAGCCTATACTGAACCTTAATTCAGAAATACTTACAGAAATGATTACAATCATGTTTCTCTATGGGCCGAATGAAAAAAATCATCTCAAATCCCAATTTGCATATTGACAAATTAGATAAAGTGTATTTTTAAATGTATATATATATACACTCTGTGTGTCAAGTTGTCAGGCTACAGATAAAACTACTGAACACTGATGAAACCAGCTTGACATTCACAAAAGTGATTCAATATTTGGGTGGTCTTTAGGGTCATAACTATACCATCTTGGTCTTAAAACTCTAATCGGCTCAGGCACACATAAAAATCTGTCTTCATATATTTATATATATTTTATATATATATTAAAAAAATCTGGGTGAACCGATGACATGTTTTCTAGATAGCAGCAAATTACAGGCATGAACGTAGACTAGGAGTCCACACTGGGGGGATAGCCAACTACTGACAATATCAGATCATATATAAATATATATTATACAGTTATGGTACATCTTGTAAGACTGCATGAGGCAAAACCAGGGGGTCTGGTTCTGCTTCACATCATCTGAGATTCAGTGGGGGCCCTTGGGCGTTAGGACAACCTCCAGTAAAGCAATGGATTCAGTGGGGGCCCTTGGGCGTTAGGACAACCTCCAGTAAAGCAATGGATTCAGTGGGGGCCCTTGGGCGTTAGGACAACCTCCGGTAAAGCAATGGATTCTTTTTTTTCTGTGAAGAGATTGAGACACAAGCAAAAAGCTTCAGAGGAGAACGAATATTTCAAAAGACAACATTTGCAGTACAGCATTCAGTGCATTTACATTTCAACTATGGGTACGGTGCCATTGTAGAGTGACTGCAGGCTGGCCGTCTGACTCAGCACAACCAGCGGCCAACTGACACATACATCCTGCCATACATCAACTCTTCACAGCAGAAGCCTGTGCACAAATCATGAACAAAGCGGTATTTGTTTACCATGTTTACTACGCTCTCGTATTTTAACAATTCCACCATGCCTACATATATGCAATGCTTACAAAGGTCTGCTCACATAGGGTCTGTTCTTTAAACAATTATTGCCAGTTAAGTACACTGCAGAGGTTGTTTTTTTTCACCTAGCTTAGCGCTGTAAACATACTGTATATCTGATGTACAATATGGTGTGTGACCCTCTTGACAGTGTTGTGTGGTTATTTTATTTCACTGTTCTTGCACTGACTTGCTAAGAAGCCAATTGGAGGGTTCGCCCTCATTAATGGTGTACACACTCCTTTATGTGTTGAACTAGCCGAACAAACACTCTTTATGTCAGTAAGCCAATCATGCAAGATATTGCGCTTCTTCAGGTTACCGACATAAACAAGGGTGGGGGGGGGGGGGGGCACAGCACTGAGTGTGACGGTCTTACCTACGGGGGGGGGGATACAGCACTGAGTGTGACGGTCTTACCTACGGGGGGGGGGCACAGCACTGAGTGTGGAGGTCACATGGTCCTGCTGTACTCTATGCCACTCTTGGAGGAAATGCCTGACCAGGGCAGGAAGCTGCGGAGAAGGCTCTGCGCTTGGCGGTATATTCTCTGGGGGATTGAACACGGACTCAAGCTGGCCAGAGCAGAGCCTATATGCTGAATATAGTCAGTGCAGAACCAAGGGTCAAGGACAGTAATACATCATCAACCCACAAAACAGACATCAGCACAGTGTATACAGTTAGGACCATAGCGCTATTAAAATGATTACATCTTAGTATTTGTTCATTATTACAAGTAGCTTAATTAATGTATTATTTTCGTACTTAATTTAGTTTTTATTAGTTATTGCAATTAGTTTATTGCATTTGGTTTATGTGATCATTGATAACATAATGCAAATCAGCTTAATGACCACAATCATGAAAAATTCAATACATAACATAAGGCCAGAGAGCAAAACAGCTGGCCAACAAATGTCATTAAAATTCAGCTACATCGCCACCAAGAACCTTGGTGTCTGGTTCGCCAGTAATTTAAGCTGTGTGCACATCACAAGGCTCATACAGTTTTGTTTCTACCACCTCAGAAACATTTCCAAGATTAGAACTATCTTAACTTTGAAAAACACTGAGACAATTGCACAAGCATTCATCTCTGCATGCCTATGATTACTGCAATAGCCTTTTTTCTTAAATCCATTAAGTGACTTCGAGCTGTTCAGAATTCAGCTTCCAGGCTTCTTACTAGACAAAGAACTGTGATCACATCACTCCTGTTTTAGCCTCACTGCACTGGCTCCCAGTAAGCTTTAGAATTGATTTCAAGATTCTTCTGACTACCTTTGAAGCTCTACACGGCTTCTCTCTTGGCTACATATCTGATCTCTTAGTACCGTATACACCTGCAGGTAATTTAAGATCATCTGGTAAGTGGTTTGTTAACATTTCCCAAGGTCAATCTCAAAACTGAAGAAGATAACATCTCTAGTGTCAGGGCACCCAGGCTCTGGAATGATCTGCCTGATGTACTCAGGTCAGCCAAGTCAGCATCCTCTTTTAAGTCCTGCCTTAAAATTCATCTTTATAGGACATCTTTTCCTAGCCTGGTAAACCCGCCCCTCGTACTTCATTTCATTTCGTGCAGAGGGTCTGGACCGGACGCTCTTGGGGAGCATTTGGGGACTTCCAGCACGACCGCTTCAATCAGCGAACAGAGGGTGTGTTCGTTAGCTGTGACGTTGACCTTGTGTGCTACATTTGAATTGTAGTGCGTAGGTAGGCTAATTGCATACGTGACGACCAGGCATTAGCGATTGGGTAAAGGCAGATGCACTTTTTAAAAACTTCAGCAGAGTCCACACCTCCAGCAAATCGTTTCTGACGGTGTCTGTTCCAGACCCTCTGCACGAAATGAAATGAAGTACGAGGGGCGGGTTTACCAGGCTAATCTCTCCTAGTTTTGTTTAAATTATACATTTTATTTTAGTGTGAAGTGTTATTTCAGTGTTAGTTAGTTTTTATTTTCCATATTAATTTTACATTCTAATTGAATAAGTGTATATCATTTTGATTGTTGCATTATTTCTCCTTAAGTACTCTGTATAACCTGTAGGTCTCATGCTTTATGACCTTACACCTTAAATTGTATGCATTTCATTTACTTAGAATTTTATTGTACAACACTTTGTAACTTTTGTTTTTAAAAGTGCAATATAAATAAAAGTTATTCTTCTATTTGTTTTTCCTAATGTACCAGTTGATGATAGTTTCATAAACGGTAATGGGTCGGATTGGGTTGCAGCGACTGAAAGGATATAAGATGGTCCACGGTGGATGGCCGCCGTTGATGTAGAGGACGTACGTGAAGCCGTCCTTCAGCACCCCCCGTATAGAGTAATAGTACGGCAGGTAGTGGTGCTGCTTAAAGTCTCTGTTCTCATAGAAGTGTATGGCAGTGTTGTTGGTGGTGAGAACGTGCAGGTAGATGGCCTTGCAGTGGTCCTGGGCCGTCGTGGAGATGTGCTCCTTCAAGCTGTCCAACAGCAGCGACCCTGAAAGATCACAGGCAACATCCCCACTGACCTCTTCCTATAGGCAACACTCAACAAGGACAATCTGCCAGTATCCCTTTGGTTGCTGTGATCAACTGAAAACGGAACACACACTCTACATGGGTGTCTACAGGGTGCTGCGGGACAACACTGCACCTCCATGATTCATTCCATCTCACCTATTCCATGTTTCCGGAATTCCTTCACCACCCCCAAGCTCAGGATGTAGGCAACCTGAGTGTCAACAGGAAAGCTGGAGGCCAGTATGTCTCCATCCTGGGCGGGAGAAACAAACACATGCTTGACTGACAGGGCACATCAGCCTACAGGCAAAAGACAATCAGCCTAAATAAATGCTGCTACAAAACAATGTTTTGTAAAACACATGTTTTTACTATTTTTTGTACTATTGTGCTTACAAATATATAATAATAGTCAGAATAACAATAATAAAACAGCTGTTGTCATTGTTATTACATTAATAAAACAAATGCAGATCTACAGGTTTTATGAAGCTGCACTCCAGTTACTCATGAATCCCAGCTGAATCCAGTCCCAGCTGAATCTCCCTGCAGAGAACGATGGCTAAGCCATCCACAGCACATGCCAAGGAAGTGCTAATGCGGGAAGAGTTCTCTCCCCTGTCACTGTAAAAGTCACTCAAGGACACAGAGCATACTGCAAATGAACTTAATGAATGGTACTCTATAAAAAGAAGTGACATATGCCAAAGCACTCAATTTAAGATACTGCAGTTGCAGTGATCATCATGGGGAGAGAGACTGTATGGCGCAAACAGCTGGTGTAGCATAAATCCCTCTCTGGCTCAGAGACGCAGGTCAATTACTGTACAACCCATTCAAGGGCACTGGCTCTTTTACAGTACACTAGACTAGACTCAGTTAGGCTTGTAAGGATGCTACTGTAAATTCAGATGGATCTTTGTGAAGGCTTCATGGCCTTTAAAGAGTGCAGTATGTTGCGTGGGTAAGTAAGGATCATAGCCTACCTCCTTGTGTACTTTCGTCCTCCCTTTTATTTCCGCTACAATCATTCCTACTATGCCGCCTCTGAAGGTGGCGGCTAGGGAGAAAAACTTCTTGTTGGAGGTGATGTCATGGTACCATGAGTCTGGGTACCTGTGTGTTATGAGAGAGAGAAGGAGAGAGAGAAGGAGAGAGAGAGAGAGAGAGAGAGAGAGAGAGAGAGAGAGAGAGAGAGAGAGAGAGAGAGAGAGAGAGTGAGAGAGAGAGAAAAGAAGTGACAGAGAATGGAAGAAATGGGAAAGAACAAGTTGTCAGATGAGCCCATGTGATGCATTCCTGATGTGTCAATTATAAAGGCTACTTTGAGAAATGCCCTAGGCGTAGAAAACAGTACTCACTCGATGGGGAACCAATCACTGCAAAGCACTTTAACACTATTTATGTCATCTTGGCAAAGAAGGCGGAGCTTGATTTCGCTAAGCGCAGACGAAGGCACCACGTCAGTCATTCACACCTGCAGCAATGATGGAGACCAACACCAACAACACATAACATCATTAGCAGGGCCATTTATGCATTCTGTAGTTCTACATAATGCTGATGCATGATTCATACAATACTGGACACCTATAGTCAGATTTTCAGACATGCTCAGTCCACAAACAAGAGCACTACATCACATAACGCTGTCTTGCAGAGCAACAACATGGAACTCTGCAGACTAACATGAACAAAGCAGACTTGGCTAGAGGCATCTGATGCTGTTACAGCAGCACAGAGCCACGGTGTCCACACTAGAGTAGGCACCATTCATATTAAAAATGCACAATGATAAGTGACAACACTTGATCTTCACTCTGACTTACGAGCAATTCATTCATGCTGAACAATACAGAATGCATTAATCAGCTAACATTTAGCCTCATCATCTGTAATTCAGAAGTAAGCTAATAAGCTAATGCCAAGTTAATTTGTCCAGCTAACGAGATTTGTCCAGCCTTTTTAATACCATCAAGGTTTATGTTATGTGAAGTGTAATGCAACACAATTAAATATTCTGTCTGTAACAGAAAAACATCTAAGGGACCCTTTCTGATATCTTGGTAACAGCCACCAAAGGTAAACAACCCCAGTTAGAAAGTCGTTGGCTAGTGTAGACATCAGCATTGATAGTGGACGTCACACTCATGACACCACACTGTAATAACACGCATCTGCTGACAATTAAACCATATCAAAAAACTTGTGGGAAAAACAAAACATGAACAAAGAACGCCCTTAATTCCAGTGTAGCTTGGCTGACAGGCAAACTAACCTGACATCATAGCTAGCCAGCTAACTTTAGCAAAATATTCTACCTACCTGCCTTGTTTCAGCGCTTCAGCTAGATAAATTCGGACGGTTACTTCACCTTAAACTTGCCTAATACGTTCCCTGCATTAGTAGCATATTGTTAGTGTTAAAATTACTTATTTTTTAAGATCCTAAAATAAATTTTGAAGAAGTATTTCCTTTGATCCCTAGGATGCATTTGTTAGCTGGAATAACTCGAGCCTTCTTTCTTCCGGTATAATCATGTACCGGAAGTTAACCTCGTTCTGAAGGTTCACGAGTGCGGAAAAACGATAATTTGTAGTTTTTGATGAAACAAGTGTTTGGTTTATTCATTAAAATATTTGTGCAAGGGAACATGGTGATCAAATTTCTTGTTAAATAATTTATTATAACCTAAAACCACTATATCTGTCGTGAAAGTTTATGAACAAAAGCCTGCAATGAATATTTGCAGGAAAAGACTATTTTAAGGCACACTTTAGGAGGACTAATGTATTGTAGAAGGTATACTGGCCCACCTTTGTCTCTGGGGTCAATATTAGCTAGCTGCTACGCCTACAAATATCATTCAATGTCAAAGAAAACATACAAAAATACAACAAAGTGGAGGTGGAAAATTACTCAAGAGAGTGCATTTGATATCTGAAAGTTTTTATTCTGACCAACAGCTGTGTTTATCTGAGGCTGTTCTATGATATACACCTGCAATGTTCTCATGCCCCAAAATAGCAACTGCGAGCTCTGTGTAGAGAAACACATAGGCATAGTATTCACGTCAGGTAAAAGCATTACAGCCTTTTTCATATTACATTTTCGCTATAATGTCTCATTGGAAGGGGTTATCATGCAAGTACTATATATAGGCCTATATTTTTTAAATGTTTCACCCCACAGTGTCTGAACACCTGCCAGCCTGCTTGCATTTGCTGCAATCAAGCTTTTTTCACACACCGTTTGTAAACAAAGCCTGCTGACAACTGATACTCCCTGCGTTCAGGACCCTCAGATGACATTCCTGTGCACCTGATAAAAAGAGATCTCTTGAGCTGGGAACTTGGACAGTGATTATTCTGAGACCTTCAAAGAGGTAGCTCCTGAAATATAGCATTTTTTATACAAATCAAAACAAGTTATTTCATTAATGCTTAATTTATAAGCTCAAAAACTTTACTTAGTTCACTTTACTGCGTTTCTTTTCATTTTAACATTTTAAGTAGAGGGTAATGAGTAAGTAATATGTTGGTTGCAGTCTCTCCCTTGTGTCCGAATAGATTTATCAAGATGATACACATTTTATATTGTATCCGTTATATTGTGTGCGTGTATGTTAGAGATTTGATTTATTACTGCATGCATCACATTTTTCCAACTGTGTTTTCTGAAACCTGTGTTGTTTGCAGTCAGTCAAGATGAGAGTTGCAATCGGAATTGTGCTTGTCCTCGCTCTTGCTGAGCTGGGCAGCTCCTTGCTGATTGGTGCATTCAACATCAAGTCATTTGGGGACAAAAAAGCATCCAATTCAACTCTGATGGACATCATCAGCACTGTAAGTTACAAAAATTTTAAGAGTTTGTCTTATGTTTAGAGGCGCTGAGAGTTCAAAATGGCACAATACACTGTTTTGAGATGTTTTGCTATTCAATATTGTGCTTTTATAGATTGTGCATCGGTACGATGTAGTCCTGATCCAGGAGGTGAGGGACAGTGACCTGTCTGCGACCAACAAATTAATGCAGCATGTCAACAAGTAAGATACCAACAGCAAATCTGTCCATCAGCTGCAGTGAAAAACACACAAGCATTGCAAGCATTATTCACCACTCGCACTGTTCTTGTCTTTCTAGAGGGTCATCTCCTTATGTCTACAAACATATTGTCAGTGAGCCCTTGGGTCGAAGCACTTACAAAGAGAGATACCTGTTTCTCTACAGGTGCATTTTTGATTGTTTTTGCTGATCTGTTGATTTCTTTACAAGAAAAGCCATTTTCTGATGAAGGTGTCTATAAATGGGACTTGGCATTGTTTTCGTTCAGGGATCAGACTGTGTCTGTGGCTAAAAACTTCACCTATGATGATGGATGTGAGCCATGTGGAAATGACACCTTTAGCAGAGAGCCTTTTGTTGTGATGTTCTCATCCAATTCAGGTGAGGTAGAGAAATATAGATCTGGAATACAAAGTTTAACAGAAAAAAGTTTGGCACATCAGATGTTAAAATGTTACATAGGTGCAGCATCATCATCTTACTGGGAACATCTATCATTATTAGGCCATACCTTTGGCTGGCAGTGTACCGATGTTGAAGTCTTTGATGTCACTGACTGTAGCGAAGGGGGAGAGAAGTCACCCCAACCAGCCTCAAACTCATGTTGGGCTACCAAACATGCACTCTGACCGCAACACCATAGAGCCAGGCTCGCTGGAATGGCAGTTAGAGTACATCCTCAACTGTAGTGATGGGTACTCCATCACACTGACAAAAATGCTTATTTCTGTATCCCCTTTAAGTGGTTCAGAACTTCGTCCTCATTCCCCAGCACACTTCACCTGATTACGCCATGGAGGAGACCGACGCTCTGCATGACGTGGCTGTGTTCACGAGGGCCCACTGGAAGACCAATGTACTACAACCATGGGCTTGTTTGAAAAGACTGGCTGGCTCAGTGGCTGGCTTAAATGCATTGCAATGCATTTGGAGCTTAAAATAGTGACATTTTTAGACAATCTTGTTCGAATGTCACCATACCACATGGGTGGGTGGGTGGGTATGGAGTGGTACGGTGACGTTAGGACAAGATTGCCAAGCACGTCACTATTTCAAGTTCAGAATGCATTGCTTTGAGCTACTCAGCCAGCCAGTCATTTTAAACAAGCCATATGCAACACACTAACTGTAACTATAACACCATAACATAATAGGGTTTGTTGAGAGAGAAAGGAGAGAACTGAATGTCTACATTTTGTGCAATCATGTCTTTTCTGCCAAAAATATGCTTTTGTAACAGTTCCTAATCATGCACTTTAACCGTAAGTCCAGTTATCTTTTCAACTTCCACATTTGCAGGACATCCTACTACTCGGAGACTTCAATGCTGGCTGTAGCTACGTTGTTGGTTCAGACTGGGAGCAGATCAGGCTGTACACTGACAACAGCTACCACTGGTTGATTCCTAACGATGCAGACACCACCGTGTCCAGTACCAACTGTCCATACGATCGGTAAGATAGTAATAAAAAGTGTTCACAAAAACATTCAGGGATTATCCTTCTAGATATTCTACAATGGGGAATTATATGCCCTATGCCCCCCTCCTCAACAGTCAATGGACTGTCTCGGCAACAGTAGCGTGTTCAGGCTTCTGGTTTCCTGTTTCAGGATTGTGGCGACCACGGAGATGATGCGAGGCGTGGTTCCTCAGTCTGCCCAGGTGTATGACTTCATGGCGGCTCTCGGACTCAGCCAGAGCTTAGTAAGTCCCAACACATTACCCTCGTGTTTTACGCACACTATACAGGGGGGGCCACAAGGAGGCTTGTACTAGGTAGGCATGCACTTAACATTGCTTTAAAAACATCATGACCAAAACAAAAGAAAACGTGGAACACATGTGAAACAAACAGTGAAACAACTGTAAGCCTACTTTTGCCCCCTCCCCCCCCCAGTCTTTGGAAGCACAAACAGCATAAGTATTTATTTAAACTGTTTTACCCTCCTAGGCTTTGGCGGTTAGTGACCACTTCCCTGTGGAGGTGGAGCTCTACTGAGCCTGTGCTGTGGAGTCGCTGGATTCTCACATTAAAAACACTGAGCACAACGTGTCTCTGGACTTATGTGTCATTGTGACCTCTTCTGGGGGATTTAACGATCACAGTTATACTACAAAGAGGGCGTGTGTTAGGCTACCCATTGTGTACAAGCAAACTGTTGCGTTCTCCATAACCTCTCTCAGTTGATTTAGTAAGAAATAAAGACAATACAAACTGATTAGAAATCTGACAACTGAAACTTTACTGAAGAACAACCAGTGCTAAGTGAAAAAAAGCCCAGACAGCCAGTTACAGGTCAAAAAGAATAAGATGAGCTACCGTAAACAACCAAGTGTAATTGTGAAAATCAGTCCTGAGGCTTTCCCCACCTGATGCATTCGCAGAGCTCATACCAAACGGGCACACTTACATTTACAAACCAATGGGGATTAGTAGAGACTCAGCTGGCTTTATTTAGGCAATGTAGTAGGCAGCACCATTGATCTCGGAAATGAGGTTTTTCAGGCCTTTCTCTTCTTCAGCAAGGTCAGGTACATTCCCAGAGACTTCTGGATCGAGTCTTTGGTGATAAAGTTAACAAAATACTTTATATCAGTCTCTCTGCTTGATGCCAGCTTGTCTATGGTGGGTTTCCTCATAATGGATTTACTTATCTGCCGCGCGTGGTCTGTAAAACAGAGAACAACTAATCAGACGACTCGAAAACACTCTTGTGTATCACCGGACCACTTAAACACTTAGAAAGGGTTTTAGTATCAAAAATCTTAAACTGTAGCACACACATACACACATTGCATAAGTACCAGTAGTGTAATTAGAAGGAATAAACTCTTCACCTGGAATGGCGAGCCATTTGGTCATGGTCTCAGTGGCAGTCGAGAGGACGCTCTCCTCAGGCACCAGCTGGTCCACCAGGCCGACCTTCAGGGCGTCAGGGGCGCTGTACAGCAGCCCCAGCTGGAGGGCCTTCTCCGTCTCCCTGTGCCCCACCGTATTAACCATGGTGTCCTTGAACCTGCAACGCAGCCAACCAGCCTTCTCAATTTTATTGTAAACTACTGACAACATTTCTCCCGAATTCCAAATTCAACTGATACTGGAAAGGAATGGCTGTCATACATGTAGAGATGCTGATTTTAGGAAAATCTGTAGTGGTCTAATTTTTTTTCCAGAGCTGTACATGTGCACCTAATATCACCTGGTTCAGATGTGCACCTAATACCGGCAATGTCAATTATCAGCTCCTCTACCGGTTTGAAGCATTAGCTGATTCAGTGACTGCCAGAAACAAACACATGGTGTTGGATTACAGCTTCAAAAACAAGGTTACCCATCACTGACCGAGCTTCCTGTTGGGGTGACAACACGTTATTTATCACCTGAATGCTACATACACCTCAGAAATCAAAAAACAATCAGAGTCTGGTCCCTGTAGGGGTGATCTCTCACTGACCAGAAGGGGGCGACGATGCCCAGCAGGGTTTCGTTAAGGCCGATGCTGTAGCGGGGGTTGTCAGCCATGATCCTGTAGTCACATGACATGGACATCAGGCAGCCCCCCGCAGGACTGGATCCCTGTTTTAATAAAACAAACATTAAAGCAGCATTAAAACAGACTTACAAATGACATGTGAAGAGTTACATGACAAATAGCAGAGGTATCAGTATGATCCCATTATATAACACGTGTTAATAAAATGTGTAATGAATAGAAAATGACAGATTTCCATACAATACATTGTATGGTTTTGGTTCATCCCAAGTAAGTTGTAAAGGCGATGGGTGTAAAATACTTGTCAGCTTGAAGTGTTATACATACATTTCTAGCTGCAATGGTCACCATATTGGAACCATAGAGTTTCATACATACATTTATAGCTGCGATGGTCACCATGGTGGAACCATAGAGTTTCAGCCACATCTCCTGCACAGCCCTCCAAAACTCTCCAGCATGTTCTGGGCTCTTCCCGTACATCTCCATGATGTCCAGGCCTGCTGAGAAGACCTTGGGCTGGGCCTGTGTAGTACCGTCAAACACACCGAACAAACAGCACCCAGTGTCATTGTGATTACACGACACAGCACAGCACACAGTGTACACAACTAAACTGACTCTTTATGTATGTAATGAGGTACGACTGCACAGCACTTTATGTATGTACTGAAGTACGACTGCACAGTGCTGTGTGTACCTACTGAGGTACGACTGCATAGCACTTTATGTATGTACTTAGGTACGACTGCACAACACTTTATGTATGTACTGAGGTATAACTGCATAGCACTTTATGTATGTACTGAGGTACGACTGCACAGCACTTTATGTATGTACTGAGGTACGACTGCACAGCACTTTATGTATGTACTGAGGTAAGACTGCACAGTGCTGTGTGTACCTACTGAGGTAAGAATGACCCCTCGGCAGCTCTTGTCCATCTCCAGTTTCTCCATGCTGATGGCAAACTCAGTGAGGAAGTCCAGACTGAGGCTGTTCACAGGTGGACTCTGGAAATTCATCACTGCAATACCTGTGCAGACACACGAGCAAGTGCACACACACACACACACACACACACACACACACACACACACACACACACACACACACACACACACACGTTTAGAAGTAAACACTGAGAGAGGACAAAAGCCCTTGTCATCTTACTTGTGTAAAAAAAAAGCATTTGTGACTGAGATGCAATACCTGTACAGGACATATGCCATGTAGTTATGCAAGAGTTAACCTGCTAATCTTGACAAATCTTTATTTCTGTATGTATTGGTATACCTTGGTGGAAAGGTCTGAATTGAGCCGAGTTTCCCCCTGAAAACCTATGACCTGACAGGCGATTCAGGATAGAATGACTCAGCAGGTTTACCATAGTAGGACAAAGACTGGTAGAAATGACCCAGCAGGCTTACTATAGCAGGACAGAGACTGGCAGGCTTACCATAGTAGGACAAAGACTGGCAGAGATGACCCAGTAGGCTTGCCATAGTAGGACAAAGACTGGCAGGCTTGCCATAGTAGGACAAAGACTAGCAGAGGTTGAATGTTCCTGTGCTCCACTAACCTGTGCTGCTGTCCAGATCCACTTTGATTTTTGGTGAGGTTGAACTGTATCTCTGACTATGGACGTAGGGTAATGCACACGCTCTGCCATTTCTGCAATGCAGAGAAAATGATGTCCACAAACCTGTGGAGATAAATTAGGCATCAAGTATACACCTATGAATGGTGAATGCTGTAACTCTGAAAATCCATCCAATAAGGATGAAGTTGCAAAAAAAAAAAAAAAAAAAACAAAAAAAAAAAAAAAAAAAAACAATCAAGTATATTTAGTATACAATGCTGCAAAGAAACAGAAACAATAGATCGCCGTGAAGCTGGTATTGCTGGTAATCCTCTATAACTTTTATTTGAAATAGCATAATGACAAAGTATGGAAAGTTTCATAGGAATGCCCACAAGTACTTTCAAGACATTTAAGTCTTTGAAGTCAATTACATGGCCTATACACCTATTTTTGACAACAAACAAAAACATTAGCTAAGTAACTTTACTCGCGTATTGTTTTTCTTTTTTGTTTTTTTTAGCATTTATAATCCACAGTATGATGACCTTTGTCACAAATTTCAAAATAGATGCATGGGCTTGTTTGTAGCTAGAGCAGCTAACATTAGCTAGGAGTTAGCTTTGCTGCAGGAATACAGAGCAACGAGCCGAACAGAGCAAATAAAACGTAACACCTGCAGGAAACGTATCCACTAGTGATTTAAGAAACACATGTAAAATATGTAAGCTCTACAACGGTGACATACCAGAAAAGGTTAGCTTTGCAGACTGCCTCAACGCAGTTGCCATGTCGGTCAGCAGGGATGTACTTCCGCGAGAAGGAGCTTGTTTGGTGACGGCCCAGAAGACAACACACGCTGGTTGGTTAGCTCTAAAGTCATCATACGTAGGGGGTGGGAAACAGATCCACCTAACCACTTAATTGGCTTGTTGTAATGTCGATCACAAATGTAGTTGTAAGATGGTAAACTGTTTAGAATGACAGTCAGTCAGTAATGTCCTTCATAGCCATAGGCCCAGGGCCGGCGCTAGGCATAGGCAGACTAGGCGGGCGCCCAGGTCGCCAAATGTGGTGGGGGTGCCATCTAGCAACGCCTGTAATTTCCACTCATAGTAGAATTAGAACATCAAGGGAAATAAAACATAAAAACATTAAGCATGATTATTCTTGGTGCCCAGTAGAAGTTTTAGGCACGGGCGTACAGGGCAGCCTTCTAGTGCGCAGCGCTGTCACTCCAGCGCAAGGGGGTAGGAATATATCCGGAAGTTGAAGCACCCATGGGGAAATCTCAACCCGGAAAATGACCAATAGCATGTAGCATTCCGTTGACTTCCATTCATTTTAGCGTCACTTTGAAATCAAACAACTTTACATGAGAAGCCATCCGTACCTTGATATTGGCATTGTTGTAAACCGGAGAGGGCACAGCAAAACATATTTGCTTCGATCAGAAATCTGTCATGTTATTGCCTTGTAGGAAACGTTTATCTGAAATTATGCTAAAAATGACGCCATAAATCATGCGACGGCTAGTGAGTTTCTGTCGCACAGGAGAAAATTTACCGTAGTGGTTGGATAACAAGCTGTAGCCACAGTCATGCTCGTTTACGTTTCTATTCATGTTGGGGAAACATTTACATCACTATTTCCCGAAAAATAAGCGTAGAACTTGGTATTTGTTTGTAAGCAGAATCGCTATCTTTATGGATTTTACTATTCGATGCAAGTGAATTGAGAAAGACTGCTAAGCTAAGCTACACGCTATAGCTTGTAGTTTACATGCTAACTAGCTAGCTCCCTTGACATGCTGGCTTGCAAGACTGCCTGGAACCAAAGTTAGTTGACGAAGAATCAAGTCCCCACATACAATATTAGCCCCCCATTCCACTAAGTGATTGCAGCTATAACGGTAGAAGAATACTTATTAAGAAAATTATCGTACGCTGTATGATTTGTGATTGAGCATCTACCACTCAATTTATAGTATTTGGGTTCGCTGGCCGACGTGACCGTACGTCACCCCGCACTTGCGCAGTTGCATTGTGACCAATTAAAAATCTCAAAATCGTGCTTCAACGGCTCCCATTGAAAACGACGCCATC
Organism: Coilia nasus; assembly: GCA_027475355.1. NCBI lineage: Eukaryota > Metazoa > Chordata > Actinopteri > Clupeiformes > Engraulidae > Coilia > Coilia nasus. The sequence goes on along the minus strand of CM050216.1, from coordinate 36,519,934 downwards.
CCTCAGTCCATTCTCTTCTACTGTCTATGCTCCAGCGTCTTGTGGCAGAAGGGCAAGGAGGAGGGGCGCACGGGGGGATTTCGGCCTTCTCCGCAACTAATATCCAATTATGGCACAAGTTAGCTGAGTAAATCACTGTAGTATTTTCTTAGAAATAAAATAGACTTCATTTATAATATTGTGAATCCAAGACTATATGTCACATGTTATATTTTCCCTACGCGAATCTGTCTACATTGTCGTAACTCTTATGTTAAGGGATGCGTTTTGATACTCCCAAATTCACAGCGGGAAAACGTGGGCATAAAAGCATGAATATAGAAAAGGGAAAACAAGCCATCAGATGCGAAGAGTAGTAAAAAGAACAGGAGGTGGGAAAATGAGCGCAAGATAAGGGTAGGCAGTATCATTGCATGACAGCTTGTGTATCATGAAATAAGATAATAGGGTAAGGGAAAGCTATAACTTAACTGTTTACGCCGCTTGTTCTATGGGCTATAATAGTAAACAGTGCACAGTAAATTGCAGACATTGATGTAGGTTTTTCAATATTTTGTTAGGCATAGAATTAACTAGCCATTAAGTGCGAGGTGTATTGCTGATCTTATCCTCGATGTGTCACGAACTGGGTGTAGCCCAATTACCCATTTACATAATATGCTACCCAGTACAGGAGAATGTTCTGCATCAAGCTTACCTAGAGTAGTACGGAGTTTTTTTTGTTAAGTAAGTTAGAAAAGTCATCTTACTATAATACTAAACTGATTTTATAATACCTTTTACATAACTTAAATGTTTAATGTATTAAATATTAAGTAACATTAACTATTAATGTTACCCATGTCATGTATGTGTTATTGGAAGTTCTCTTTGTTTTTGTTGTTTGGGCACCAAACCATACTGGTATTTTTTGGGTGCCCTGATATAAAAGAACATACTAAAAGTGAAAGACACACTGCCAGAGAAAACAATGCTTCTGATAAAGAGAAATTCTTTCATATAGTGCGAACTCTCGATTTGGAGGAAAGACTACTGGTCATAGAAAGAACATGAGAAACTGAGCATGAGTTTATTAGAAAATACAAGATGCATTTGGAGGTTTCACAATGCCTTGCAAGGATGCAATAGCTGATTGCCTGAAATGTGAAATGATGCACACTAGAACACCAGTCTTCCAAATCAACAGCAGTCTTCTGAGAAATTGTGCCCAAGGAATATCACAGTAAAAGGGTAAAATACTTATAAAGAAGCAAAGCTCAGTGGTCCTACTGCAAATACAGACTTACAACCATTTTTGAATACCATCATCATTATAGCAACACGAACATTTTCAAAAAATAAACACATAATATTTGCTGAATTTGAAATGTATTAGGGACAAAGGCATTTGCGTCCACTATCCACATTCTTTTTATTTAACCAAAAAGGAACCACAGGAAACGTCGCAAAATGCCTGATAAATTTCAGTAAGCGCTTCTTCATGGCTACATTCATATTCATAATGCTGGCCACTTATTAAAAGTCAAAGTTCCTTCCTACAGAAGAATCATATGTCACGATACATGCACATTCTACATTGAAGGAGATGTTTTTTTTTATTATTATTTTTATGATGATGAGTATGCAATGCAATGGCATTATAGTTTTATTTAATGCAAGATTAACTATTAACTTATCTACATTAAAGGCTGGGCTGTCCAATTAAAATAAAACAGAAAAGCAAAAACAAGTACATGTAAAAATAAATGTCAATGAGCAACTGTGTTTTTTATAATGGTGAAACCTTTCACTGGACAAATTATATGACCACAATTGATTGTTTAAAACGATAAATGGATTTAATGATTCAATTTGTAATTATGGAGCATATTAACATACCCCCTCCAACGAAAACCAACTGAGCACAAAGATGGATGACCATGGCAGAAACAGGAACTCACATGGGAATGATAGCGAGACAGAGATGTTTCAATATGACTATATCAATCAGTCCAAATAAAGTATTTTTTTTTGTGAATACAATCTAAATACCAATATGCATGTGAACAAAAGTACTTGTTAGGTCAATGAGCAGGGTCTTTAGGTTATCGGTGCTACTAACGTGTGAGTACACAGCTGTTACGAATGAAAATAGTTTGCTCTAGTCCAGCCCATTACAATGGTCCTCTGATGCAACACTGCCAAATGCCACAACAACACTGGGAAAAAAACATCTCTGCAGATCAGATTTCACAATTCTGCTCACGGGTCGAACACAGGCAAACGGTCACTGCACAAGTGTGGCACACTCAAGCATGCGCATGGAACTGGCACATGATACGACAGTCGATGTGTGGGTGAAGTGTATGATGCCGTCATGATGCATTATTTACACGGGCATGTCTGAGAGGAAGCAAAAAAATTACCTGAGAAAACAGGCATGAGGAATCCATCTGAAAATACATTTACAGTACATTATAGAGTAACCCTCTTCTTCCCTGTCTTTATTTTTGCATTATTGTCCCTGTGTGCTCCTAAACATCTCCCTGTTATACAAGTAAATATGCACGTACATCAGTTTCATTGGTTACAGTAAATAAACAAGCTGTTTTGAAGCCCCCATCCCACCCCCCACCCCCTGCCTATAGCTGAACCTTAACTATTCTAGCCTAACACCCTGTGTGTACACCTCTTATATGCCATCGCTGTGCAGGTGTGTGGTGGAGCAGAGGTGTTATGGATGGATGAGCCCGCTCTACTCGTCCCAGTCCTTCTTGATGTGCAGGTTCCATTCCCATGAGAGGTGGTCTGTCTTGTCATCATCCGTGAAATAGGACTTGATGTGGTAGCAGCCGCGGACCAACATGCCCTTGGGGGCCTCCTCCAGCGGGGTCAGGAACTCGTGCTCCTCCGCCCGAGGCCCATAGCTGCCCACCATGTACACCGCCTTGTCCACTGCAGGAGACACAAACACACGCACAAGTCAAACATAACTCATGAAGGTGTTTGGGGTCAGACAGGCTGACCCCAGAAAGGCTATTTAGGGCATATGGTGCTTAGTCTTCTGTAACTCCACTACTTGTTGGTCTGAGCAATGTCCTGTGCTTTTGCGTAAGTCCATTTAAATACTAATACATAAGGCTATCATAAAAACACTTTTGTATGAGGCTATTCAAACTAAAATGATTAACATTGTATTCTTTAGGTCAAACATAATATTTTTAAATACTATAAAATTAACCAGGTATATAGCAGCGCATGTAAACCGCTATAGTATAACTCTATGTAAACTGCTATATTATAACCCTATGTACGTAAACTGCTATAGTATTACCCTTAAAATGCTATATTATAACCCTATGCAAACAGCTATAGTATAACCCTTAAACTGCTATATTATAACCCTATGTAAACTGCTATAGTATAACCGTATGTAAACTCAGATGGAGCATGTCCTCTGAGGCAGGAAAACACGGGTCACTAATTGTTTAACATAGCTATATGGCTAATATATATGTTTAATACCTATAGCTATTTGTTAATAAATATGTTTAATATAGCTGTGTGGCTAATATATATGTTTAACATAGCTATATGGCTAATATACATGTTTAATATAGCTATTTGTTAATAAATATGTTTAATATAGCTATATGGTTAATATATGTGTTTAATATAGCTACATGGTTTAATTTTTCAGAGATGTTGTAGTTTTAAATCTTGTCTTCTGGATGGTCAGCACATCTAAGGATTCTTTAAAACTCTGTTGAGAAGGTTGATGGATGAGAACTTCAGCATGGAAAACAAACACACTTGAATTAACAGGCCACTCCAGCATGCCAATCTCAATCTCTCTGGCCAAAATGGTTTAAACATTTACGCAAGATATAAAATAAAATAAAAAATCTCTTGTTGTGAGTTCAGGCCACACTGCAGTGTATCTCAAGAGGCAAAATGAGTCAGTCATGTTTAGGGAACTGATTCCTGGCACACCCTATGGGCTCATTCACGTTCATAAACACACCACCTCCACAGTTTTCTACCCACCAAGGACAAGCAACAAGAACAACATTGAGCTCAGTAGTAAGACTGGAAGTCCTTGCCTCTCAATCTGTTCCTGTAGGTCAGATGTACATACTTCAGTCCAGACACAATTTCTCTGTTGACCTGTTGCACAGAAAACACACAAGCACATGAATTAGTGTCAATCTGGATGAGGAGTGCAGTAGCACAAAGGCACCTGCAGATGGCGTCTTTGACAACAGCATCAAACTGCTGAAGAACGCATTAGGCGTTGTAGGTATCAGTTTAATAAGCCTCTTTCATTCTGTCCCTCATTTCGGCCCGGGTCCCTTTCTGCTCCCACTCATTCCAGCCCCATTTGGGAACGATCAGTCCGGTCTCGGCCCTGAGGAAGATGGAGTGGGAGTTGTCGGCAAACTCATCTTTCCCTCCCTCCTGGATCTAACCAGCGTTAATTAAGCAGCAGGGAAGATTTTGCACTTTCCCACAATGCACCCCCCCCCACACACACACACACACTCGTCTATTTGTTTCCCCCCACTCAGTGTATTTGTTGCCCACCCCCCAATGAGACATTATTTTAAAAACAGCAATCCCAGCCTGCCCTAGGCAAATATTTCCCCAGGAACTACACCAACACAGAAAGGCACAAACTGAGCCTTACGATTTGTTTCAGTGCAATCGTTTTGTGTATGTATGTGTGTGTGTTTGTGTACGTGTATGTGTGTGTGTTTGTGTACGTGTATGTGTGTGTGTGGGGGGGGGGGGGGGGTTTAGGAGTGTATTAGTCTAGCAGCTTGGGAAAGCCACTGCATGTTTATGCACTGTAGTCCTTTGGGAGCAAACCGTTTGAGAGGGTAGGCGACCTCATTCATTTTCATACACAGCAAAAGCCTCATGTTTAAACATATCGCCCGTCTATTTTGGAAATCAGAGAGGTTTCTGGGGGGAGAGAGGAGCAGTGGAGCTGTGGCCAAGCTCAAGTGGGGCAGAGAGGCCTGATGCATTCAGGGACTTTTCTAGACAGACTCTCAATCGCCTGATGCTTTATAAACATATGTACTCAAGAACAACATTATAAGCCTACTCACACAGATCCAACAACAACAATGATACCACACAGATACCAACAACAATAATGATAACAACAAGGATAAGGTTCTTATATCCAGTGTGGTTACATGCACAGAGAAATCCGCTTAAACCAGAATTCTAAAATATCTCCGTTTACATGCCAAGTAAGCACGCAAAAACCTTCTATCGGATTTCTCGAGTTACAATTTCTAACTGGAGTAAGGTGAATAATAATAATTTGTTTGCATGCAACCACCATCACTGTCGCAAAATAGGAATTTTATAACTACAAATATATGTATTGTGAATAACATGAAATATGCATTACTTCAGCACTGGGAGTTTCTGCAGGCCTAGTTGCTGAGAGTGAGTTTTCATCTCACCTTGAAGTGAATTTTCACCTTGTAGTCAACACCTTCTTTCATGGTGAAATTCGCCTTCTTCAAAACCTCCAGGTCACCTGTGAGAAAGAAAGAGCGCTTGTCAGACTCCCTTACATGACACGAAGGTTCTTTTCACACCTTCACTGCTTCAGCTGGAAATGAGGAAAGAGAGAAAAAAAGGAATGGAAAACAAGGCAAAAAAAAAATTCACAAGAAAGAGTCTGCTGTCAAAATGCAGCAAAATTGATTTTGCTTCTTTTGATGGTAGTTTCTTTTTCAGCAGTTCATTGGGTTCATCCGACATAAAAGCCTTTCCACCAATCAGTCCACAGAATAACTGCAACGTTATCAATTTATCTCTGAAATTTGCCTTAAGTGATCCGTAATGGATGCTGAGAGAACAGAGATGGGGAGAGAGTGATGCAGAGACAGCGTAGTGATAAAACGATCCATAAAACATACACACACACACACACACACACACACACACACAGAGGGTCTCTTCCCTGCTATTTCCCGGTAAAAGAAATCAACCGCCAGAAATGCACTGTGGCTGTTGGCTGTGGTACATTTATCAAGATGCCCCAGTTCAGGGTCCAGTTCCAGTCTTCGACCCAACCCTCTTTCTTTGTCTCACCACCTGGTCTTTCCAGCCACAGGATTTCAGTCCGCACTGTACTCTATGTGCATTGCGTATTTATGTGTGTGTGGGGTATGTTGCCGAACATGTATGTGGATGGGGGAGTCAATAACCAGCAGTCTCACGGCTGAAGTGCCCTTGAGCAAGGCACCTAACCCCACACTGCCCCACGGGCTGTCCCTGTACCCCCATCCATGGCTGAAGTGCCCTTGAGCAAGGCACCTAACCCCACACTGCTCCACGGGCTGTCCCTGTAATTGACTGTAAGTCACTCTGGCTAAGAGTGTCAGCTAAATGCAACGTATACTTTAGCTATATTTACATCAGTTCAATCATTTATACCAGTCATGTTGCAATCCCGCCCCTTCCTTCCAACATTTACATCAATGTGAACCACACACATCTGGCGTCTTTTTCAAATAATAACGAAAACATACTTCTTCCTACAGTATGAGGCAATGCATTTCTCCAAGCAGGGACATGGGTAAGAGACCTGTGCATAATGCAGTTATACCTCCTCAGCCCAAAATCTACCTTGAGCATACAAAACAGTGTAAACGCTGTCAGAATGTAACATGGTTATCCATCAAAGCTACTACTGTTGGTAACACTTTATTTTTACGGTTCCTACATGTAACAACATGTCATATTATGTAATTACACTGTACATACCTAACACTAACCCTAGCACTAACCCTATGGTACAGTGTAAGGACATAATGTTACATATTGTTACACACTTTGTTACATTGTACCTAATTGATGTAAGAGGGATAGTAATAATAAAGTGTAACTCTTTTGTTATTCCATGCAAGTGAAAATACACCAACATTCATCTCTACCCAAAACATCCCACGCAACATCCATTTCTACCCAACACATCCCACCAAGAAGCATGCCCTGACGGATGCAAAAATTACAGTGTGTCTACCATTTATATAAACTGAGTGAGGCCCACTTCAGAGGTGTGATCATGCTCTGTGTTTTGCTTTGCCATAAAGTCTACAAGCTGCAGCAGTAGGTGGATGGTCTATCTATCAGGTGCAGCAATAGGTGATTGGCCTATCAGGTGCAGCAATAGGTGGATGGTCTTTCAGGTGCAGCAATAGGTGTATAGCTCCTTGGGGAGCTACTGTATCTGTACAGCAACATAAAAATGGGTCAACAACACATCGGTTCGGTGCCTCCTGTCTGAAAACAGACAACAGATGGCGGTGCCAAGACACTGGAAGTAACGTGATGAGACAAGTCGCCATTTCTCATATTTCTCTCCGTTTGCTTTTGATGCTTCCCCTGGTCCCTCCTCCCTTCTCGCTCTGTCTCTTTCCTCTTGTGACCAATACACTTCCTGGTGCACACACACATGCCACTTAGCTGAGTTACCCTGCAGATACAACAATGTGTAACCCTCTGGCTAGATGTAGTCTGTTGCTCTCTGATAAAGAAAAGAGAAAGAGACGGACACGCAAGAGGAGACTGAGAGAAAGAGAGAGAGGGAGAAAGAGAGGGAGTGAGAGGGAGAGGGGGAGAGAGAGGGAGATGAGAGGGAGATGAGAGGGAGAAAGAGAGGGAGAGAGAGAGACAGATGAGAGGGAGAGAGAGAGTCCACGGTGTGCACTGCATTAAAAAAGACTCAGTCAGAGTGTGAGCAAAAGATAGCAATGCAGATGCAATGATGGCAGAATACAGCATCTGCAGCAGACATCCACGCAGACGCGTTTCGCTGTGATCTGCCTCCCTGCCCTGCTCTTCCTGTCATGTGCAACAGGGGTGAACATTTCAACATCGTCCTCCTCTCCTCCTGCAGACAGAAATCTAATTTCTCTCAAATCTCAATTCTTGTTTTGCAGCAAGGCGATGTTCTCTCGTAAATACATTCCCCGCAAAATCTCCATGTTATCTGCAATGAATGCCACACTACACCTACAGTAAGCTATAATGTAGCATCTGGCAGGGTGGTTGGCTGTTCAGACCTCTAGGACAACAATCACAGCATTAGAACCTCTGCCTAAGTCCTACATTAGATTATGTGCTCTCTGACAGAGGTGCCATACAAACAGCTGCTTTGAACAACACTCTCTCTCGCCCTGTATCTTTCTCTTTGTCTCTCCATCTCCCTATCTCTTTCTTTCTCTGTTACACACTTTCCCATTCCTCTCTCTCCATCCTCTGTTTCTCTGCGTTTGACTCTGCATACTCCATCCCAATCCACAAACCCACCCACCACACCCTTGGCCAACTCTGTCTTGCTGTCTAAACCCAATATCAGCCTCTGTCTCCCTGCTGTCAATTCCATTAGGGTGTTGGAAGATAAGACAGGCCTTCTGTTATCCTAATCAGGGCATCAGCCGAGATGGGAGAGGAGAGGAGAGGAGAGGAGAGGAGAGGAGAGGAGAGGAGAGGAGAGGAGAGGAGGAGGGGAGAGGAGAGGAGAGGAGAGGAGAGGAGAGGAGAGGAGAGGAGAGGAGAGGAGAGGAGAGGAGGAGGGGAGAGGAGAGGAGGGCAGGAGAGGAGAGGAGAGGAAAGGAGAGGAGGCAAGGGGAGGAGAGGAGAGGAGGGGAGGGGGAGAGGAGGGGAGAGGAGAGGAGAGGAGGAGGGGAGAGGAGAGGAGAGGAGGGGGAGAGGAGAGGAGAGGAGAGGAGAGGAGAGGAGAGGAGAGGAGAGGAGAGGAGAGGAGAGAAGGACACACACAAACATACCCCTCACATCCCCACAACAATGATCTCTCTCTCTTTCTCTCTCTTTCTGTCTGCCCTTCTCTGTCTCTCTATTTCTCTGTGTCTCTCTTACTGTCTCTCTATCTCTCTCTATCTCTCTATCTTTCTCTCTCTCTCTCTCTCTCTCTCTCTCTCTCTATGTCTCTCTCTAAGCTGTGCCCACCCCAACACATCCGTCTGACAGCAGCGTTCCATTCCATCGGGTGTGTTGCTCAAAGGGCCCATCATCAGCTGTCACACAGCCCCTCACACACACCCCTCACCCCTCACAACACACAGAGCTTGTCACACACTCACACTCTCTCTCTCACACACACACACAGTCTCACACACACACACATACAGTAATGTGCAAAAGTTTTAGGCAGGTGTGAAAAAATGCTGTCAACTAGGAATGCATACACATACACACACACACACATACACACACTCACACACACACACACACACTCACTCATATACACTCACACAAACTCAGTCCCTCACACACACACTTCTCGTTACAGTCCTCTTCACGCCTCCTCACACTCGACCCCAACCACCAGCAGGGAGCTGGCCCCCCTACTGCACTGCCAGGAATCACATCTTGGATACCGCGACCACCCCAGGGGGACACGCCCTGTCGGAGTACTCGGAGATCGGAGTTACTCTGTCTTTATAAGTCTTTATTCTAAGTCCTAAGCTGCTATAAACAGCATCCTGCAGTGCTACCAGTACTGCCAGTGTTGCACTGTGCAATCGATTAAACAGTTAAAACAGGTTAAAAGAGAAAAAAAATCCACTTTTTTGGGAAACAGGCACCATTTCTGACCAGTGCTCCAATCCGATTTGATTATTTATGCTTAGCTAATAGCTGAAGTGCTACTGCTAGATTCAAAGATGCTACTGCCAGATCCGGAGACTGGCTGAATGGATTCAGGAATGGTAAAACTGCAAAAACAGATTTAAGACCGCAAATAAGCATGACTTGCCCGTGCAGAGAGAACTGAGAGTAACAGACTGACACAAATAAGAGATTGACACAAATAGACTGACACAAATAACAGATTACTGTAAGACAGAAAGAGTAGGAGAGTTTACATGTGAGCTAAACAGAGTAAAAGAGTTTACATGTGAGCTAAACAGCGTAAAGTTTACATGTGAGCTAAACAGCGTAAAGTTTACATGTGAGCTAAACAGAGTAAAAGAGTTTACATGTGAGCTAAACAGCGTAAAGTTTACATGTGAGCTAAACAGCGTAAAGTTTACATGTGAGCTAAACAGCGTAAAAGAGTTTACATGTGAGCTAAACAGCGTAAAGTTTACATGTGAGCTAAACAGCGTAAAATTTTTTACATGTGAGCTAAACAGCGTAAAGTTTACATGTGAGCTAAACAGCGTAAAGTTTACATGTGAGCTAAATAGAGTAAAGGAGTTTACATGTGAGCTAAACAGCGTAAAGTTTACATGTGAGCTAAACAGAGCTCAGGCTCATCTGTGACAAGCTGATATGGATGATGTCATAGCTGTCACACCATTCAAAATGGCTCACACAGAGGACTCCTATCAAAGCCCGGGTTATAGGCCCTTAAAGAGACACAAACGCATCATCTTACAGCCATTCACAACAACACTTTATTAGACACACAAAATATTAACACTAAGTCAAGGCTGAACAGAATACACCAATGTGATGTTCTTATACAACACCCAAAGGCCAAGCACCAGCTGTAAGCTCTCTAGAGAGGGGAAGATCCCTCCCTTTTAGAAATCTCGCTTGGCCAGAGGCCCTTCCTCAGTCTGTTAGGAACCAGTACTGCACGACAACATGTTTACATGGTCATCTCCAACACCTGTGTGCATACAGTCGTGACCAGAAAGGTCTGAATGGAGAAAAAAAACTCATTTTGTACTTTTACTTCCATCCTAAACTAAACATGCTGTGTTATGCTTCAAAAACATCTTTGTTGGAGAGATCTGAACGTTGTTTCAGGCCGAATGCCGAGAGAGGAAGCTGTGTGTTGCAAGGCCATTTCCTTCGCCCCCCAGTACGATGTTGAAATGAGCTTGTGATCGGCCTGACAGCTGACTCTAAAGTCCCTGCACTGTCCTTCTATTACCAGAAGAGAAAAGGGCATTGGCTTTGTAAGGTTACCATGACGTCAATCGACTGGTGTGCAAAAGGATTTTGTTTTAAATTATGAAATAGAAGCAGTTACGACTTCAGTCTTAAGGGACCAAATGATCTGTCTGTTCTATCGATTGCTTCTTTAAGAGCTCTGTTTCATTAGACTGTGCAATGGGCAAAGGGTATGCTTTATACTGCCCAGTCATGTGATATGTGCTTTATACTGCACAGTCATGTCATATATAGTCATGTGATATGTGCATTATACTGCACAGTCATGTCATATCTAGTCATGTGATATGTGCTTTATACTGCACAGTCACGTCATATATAGTCATGTGATATGTGCATTATACTGCACAGTCACGTCATATATAGTCATGTGATATGTGCATTATACTGCACAGTCGTGATATATAGTCATGTGATATGTGCTTTATACTGCATAGTCGTGATATATAGTCATGTGATATGTGCTTTATACTGCACAGTCATGTCATATATAGACATGTGATATGTGCATTATACTGCACAGTCGTGATATATAGTCATGTGATATGTGCTTTATACTGCATAGTCGTGATATATAGTCATGTGATATGTGCTTTATACTGCACAGTCATGTCATATATAGACATGTGATATGTGCATATGCCCACTGAGCGCCAGTGTGCTGAGGCTGGTGTTGGCAGAGAGAGGGTGATGCAAGGGGTACTGAAGCCAGCTTCATAGGCGAACATTTGTTTGAGGAGGAAGAAATGACAATGATGACATGGCTCGCACAAGTAGCACATAAATGCCATGGTGTATCTGCACGCACATTTGGACATCTCGTAAAAGAAGTATGCAGTATTATACAGAATAGAATAGAATAGAATAGAATAGAATAGAATAGAACAGAATAGAATAGATTAGAATATACAATATTTCAGTGCAGAACTGTTTGTGTGATTACCACTGAAATACGCTTAACAATTTATACAGAAATAAACTGCATACTTAGTTTGTACAATCTGTTAGTTATGCTTCAGGGACCTCTCCCTTCAAAATGGCTCTCTGTAACAATGATGCTGTGCAAACAATATGACTATATTTAGGTGGAACACGCTGGTGTGTATGTGATTATATTTTGGTGGAACACGCTGGTGTGTATGTGATTATATTTAGGTGGAACACGCTGGTGTGTATGTGATTATATTTTGGTGGAACACGCAGGGTGAGATGCTGTGCGGAGTGTAAGCTGTGTTAGTGCGTTCTGTGCCAACATCGATGTTATTTGTAGTGTTAGTGTAATACAGTGTAGTGTTGGTGTAATACAGTCACAGTTAGATGCTATTCATGACAATAGCCTGTGATCACGCGTGGATATACAAGACAGGAGGCTGTGGAGGACCAAGGGCTGGTGAGAAGGCGGAGGGGGGTTTGGGGTAGGGCGGAGGGGGGTTTGGGGTAAGGTGGAGGCAGATGGGGGGGTTTGGGGTAGGGTGGAGGGGGGGTTTGGGGTAGGGTGGAGGCGGATGGGGGGATTTGGGGTAGGGTGGAGGGGGGGTTTGGGGTAGGGTGGAGGCAGATGGGGGGGTTTGGGGTAGGGTGGAGGGGGGGTTTGGGGTAGGGTGGAGGGGGGGGTTGGGGTAAGGTGGAGGGGGGGTTGGGGTAGGGTGGAGACGGATGGGGAGGTTTGGGGTAGGGTGGAGATGGATGGGGGGGTTTGGGGTAGGGTGGAGGCGGATGGGGGGTTTGGGGTAAGGTGGAGGGGGGTTTTGGGGTAGGGTGGAGGCAGATGGGGGTTCGGTGTAAGGCGGATAGGGGTGTTTGGGGTAAGGTGGATATGGAGTTTGGGGTAAGGTGGATGGTGGGTGTTGGCATATACACAGTTATGTGATTAGGGGGTGTCACACCCTCCATGCCTGACTCTATGGGCTGAGTGTGTCTGTGGTGAGTGGAGACCCCTCCTCCATGCCTGACTCTATGGGCTGAGTGTGTCTGTGGTGAGTGGAGACCCCTCCTTCTAAGACATAGAAAAAGGGCCAGGCAGGAACTGCAAAGGGTCGTTTCATTGCCTAGCAACCAGATGACCTTTTGCATGGCACTGGGTGCTGCTCAGGAGATAGACGAGACTCCCTCGAGCCAAGCGCTGGGGGGTGTGGGGGTGGGGTGAGAGGGAGAGAGAAAGAGGGAGAGGGAAAGAAACAGATATATAGACAGATAGGGAGGGAGATAGAGAGAGAGAGAGCTACAGGGAGAAAGAAAAAGATGCAGAAGGAATGAGTGCAGAGAAAGATATGAGAAAGATGAAATAGACTAAAAGTATACTCTAGCCAAAAAACAATTGCACACTAAAACTGACAAACTGTCTAGAGTAAAAAACAATTGTGGTTATTAAAGAAAGTATTTTAAAAACTGTAACAAATATGTGCTTGTCTGTTGTTACATCTTTCAACAAGATAAGAACCCCAGGCACACTGCAAATCTTGAAAAAGAAGACACATTGTCAGAGTTTACAAATAAGTCTTGCCTACACTGTATTCGAAAAAGAGAAAGTATTTTCAAAAAGTAAAATAAGACGGAAAGAGAGATAGACAGAGAGAGAGAGAGAGAGAGAGAGAGAGAGAGAGAGGTACAGAGACAGGCAGATACAGAGAGAGAGAGAGAGAGAGAGAGAGAGAGAGACAGAGACAGAGATACAGAGAGAGAGAGAGAGAGAAAGAGACAGAGAGAGAGAGAGACAGAGACAGGGACACAGAGAGAGAGAGAGAGAGAGAGACAGAGAGGTACATAGAGTAAGAGAGAGAGAGACAGAGAGAGAGAGAGAAAGAGAGAGACAGAGAGGTACAGAGACAGGCAGATACAGAGAGAGAGAGAGAGAGAGAGAAAGACAGAGACAGAGATACAGAGAGAGAGAGAGAGAAAGAGACAGAGAGAGAGAGAGACAGAGACAGGGACACAGAGAGAGAGAGAGAGAGAGAGAGACAGAGACAGAGACAGAGAGAGACAGAGAGAGACAGAGACAGAGACAGGGAGACAAAGAGAGAGAGAGAGAGAGACAGAGAGGTACATAGAGAGAGAGAGAGAGAAAGAGACAGAGAGAGACAGAGAGAGAGAGAGACAGAGACAGGGAGACAGAGAGAGAGACAGAGAGAGACAGAGACAGAGAGGTACATAGAGAGACAGAGACAGAGAGAGACAGAGACAGAGAGGTACATAGAGAGAGAGAGACAGAGAAAGAGAGAGAAAGAGAGAGACAGAGACAGAGAGGTACATAGAGAGAGAGAGAGAGAGAGAGAAAGAGAGAGACAGAGACAGAGAGGTACAGAGAGAGAGAGAGAGAGACAGAGAGACAGAGGGTTGGTGGGAGTGAGAATGAGAGCACCTCTGGACACCATCGACCGCTGGCTGCAGCCCCCACCCCAACCTCCCCCTCTGCCTGCCCTGACAGGTACAAAGCCGCCCAGACCCAAGATTGATTCCAGCCTCCTCCTCCTCCTCCTCCTCCTCCTCTCCTCCTCCTCTTCCCCTCTTCCTCCTGCCCAGCCCCATGTCTGCAGGCTCAGGAGGAATGACATCATCCCCCTTCAGGCTGAGGAGGTGACTCATTAGAATGCAGTGTGTTGCCCTCCGAGGGTCTGTCAATATTGTCAACTAAGCAAACGTTGTTGTCTCTCTCTCTCTCTCTTCCTCTTTCTCTCTCTCTCCCTGTCTCTCTCTCTCTCTCTTCCTCTTTCTCTCTCTCTCTCTCCCCCTCTCTGTCGCTATCTTTCTCCCTGCCTCCATTTCTCCTCTCTCTCCATCTCTCTCTCTCTCTCAATCCCTCTTCCTTTCTCTTTCCCCCTTTCCCTGTCTCACCCTCGCTGTCTCACCCTCGCTGTCTCACTCTTTACCTCATGAACAGAAGCCTTTGTTTGCGCTTCTAGGGAGCCTTGGTGCTGCGCTGCCAGCAGTGCACAACAACATGAAGATGAACGATGACAAACGGGGTGATCTGTCTACGGAGGGGGGGCAGACCTGGTAGGTGGAGGAGGGGGAGTGACCTGTATTTGTGGTCCTCATGGGCCTGCATGTCTGTTTACTCTATGTCCTCTGGACCAATGGGTGTGTCTATGTCCTCTGGAGCAATGGGTGTGGCCTCTCAACGAATGATGTAATGTTACATGTGTGGTAGCAGTGTAAGATATTCCACATTTAAATTAAAAACACACATGCGCACACACAAATCACAAACCTTCTTTGTATATAATACTGTCATGGCACACCATGCCCTGTCTGTGTCAAGGAACCTTTCCTAACAGTGATATATAATAATAATAATAATAATAATAATAATAACAATAACAATAATAATAATAATAATAATAATAATAATAATAATAATAATAATAATAATAATAATAATAATAATAATTGCTATCTCCCTACAGTCTCTAGGCCAGCTATAGGAAGGCTGCCTGGTAATTAATTATGGTCATGCTGCAATCTTCTCAAGCAGACCGACTTCACGTGGGCACAGGATGATGACATATATGACATGGTAGACAGATGACATGTAATATATGATGTGGTAGACAGATGACATGTAATATATGACGTGGTAGACAGTAGGGCTGGTAACATTCCCCAGAAATTGAATTCGAATATTAGTCTTAAAAAATGGTCCGAATATCGAATATATTCGAATATTATTAATTAATTAATTAATTAATTAATTTCCCCCCGCGGAGAATAGGACGTGTAACAGTATTGTAACAGTACCCCGTTATATCCAACAGAGGGCGTTGCACTGGCAAATGTCAAGAAAAACGACCAGTGGTAGTCAAACGCTGATTTATTTTCGGTCTTCAAACAAAATCCAAGCGTCATGTTCAACATGTTACATTTAGTGTAACTTCAGTGCAATTTATGCAAAACTGTACACTCTAAGACAGCTTAATTATAGCCTGAATATTAGCCTGCAAAACATAAACATTAAGTAGGCCAGCAGCCAATTGTAAACAGTCAATGAAGTAGCCTATTTGACAGACTAGGCCTACTGTTCATTTGTGCAAATTGCAAAACAAACTATTGCAGAACAGAACCTTTCACAGTTAGTTGCCTGCTAAATAAAATAATGTTGTTTTTTTACCAATGTCATTTTTCACAAGTTAAATAAAATAAAAAATCAACCACAACTTAAAGAAACAAGCAGGCCACAAATCAACTCAAAATACTTGGCTAAGCCTACATATTGTTGGCCAAAAATACCAGACGGTCTACGTGATCAGGGGCGAGTGCTGAGCGTTTTTTGTTGACAATATTGCCGGCTGACGAAAAGACGCGCTCTGATCTCACAGATGTGCCGGGTACCGTGAGGTATTTTTTTGCCACCTGTGCGATGTACGGGTATCTCGCGCTGCCTGTACTTTTCCACCACAGAAGAGGGTCTGCGTCCGGAGGCAGCTGTGGCTCTCTTTCGTACTGGACCAGCTCCCCATGCAGATCGTAGGCAGCAGCTCTTGTCTGCTGCTGGTAGACTTGGGAAAATAGATCACCCATTGCCGAAAGGGAACTTTTGCGGGGGGCTTCGAGTGGGGCGGGCAATTCTGACTCTCCTGACTTCTCTGCCGCTGCTATAGCTGTAATCTCGGCAAGCACTTTATCATGGACCTCTTGTTGCCTTCCATGATCTAAATGACCCAGGCAGTGGAAGCGAGGGTCGAGATAACTGGCTGTGTTCAGAAACATGAAGACGTCACCGTCTTCTGGGTAGCGCTTATTTAGATCAGCTGTTATCTTTGCCTTCATTTCTTTGACAGCCGCTGTGTCGCTGTCTGTCTCCTGTCTCAGATGAGACAGAAGAACGTGCCTCATAGGGAGAACAGCTGACGCTGTCGGGTATTTGTCGGTGGATAAAGCCAATGTAGAGACTTTGAAGGGCCTGAGAATGTCCTTTACCTGCAGTGGGACAAATTAATAAAATAAAATAAAAAATCAATGAAGAAGATATTGCCTTTGCCATAAACGTCAACTTTACACATGCGCTAATAATTACATAAAGCCTAGCTTAAATTAAATAAATTAATTCATATAGCTCACCCTTTCCAGCTGAGTCCATTCACTCGTAGACAGCTCAAGGTTGGACAGCTTTTTGTCAAAGATGACAGCAGCCACTGGTGCTTGTTGCTCCAAAGCCCGAGAGATCATGTCATAAGTGCTGTTCCATCTTGTGGCGCAGTCGTTGATCAGTTTGTCCCTTTTCGGCATTTCCATCTGCTTCTGCTTTTCTTCCAGGAGGTAACTGGCGGTGGTTGAATGGTTGAAGTAGGCAGCAGTACGTTTCAACCTGGCAACACTGTTCTCTATAGACCTCACCCCTAGCCCCTTTCGGACAGCTAGGTTAATCGTATGTGCGAAACACGGCAGGTTCATGGTCTTCATGTGCTTCTCAACTGCGTTCACATAGTTAGCTGCATTATCCGTTGTCACGGCCACGACCGACTCCAACTGCACGCCAAACTCCTGCAAACCATCCACAATAGACTTCGATACGTTCTCTGCTGTATGACTTTCTCTGAGCTCTCCCGTTTTAAGCACAAAGTCTTTCATCTCCCAATCCTCTGTGATTACATGAGCAGTCACCGTGACAAATGCATCATTGGCGAGCGAAGTCCATCCATCAGTGGTCAACGCTACGGCTTTGTTCTTGATTGCCATTTTCACTGTACTGGCGGTGGCATCATACAGTTTCACAATCCTATTTTTCACAGTTCCACGAGAAGGGACTTGATACCGTGGATTTATTTCGTGGACAAATTCCTGGAAACCTACACCGTCAACTATACTGATAGGCCGCATGTCTTTGCAAATGAACTGTGTTAACTTTTTAGTGATGGCCTCTTGTTTTGCAGCGGGAAGAGATTTGCTCGGGCCGTAAAACTCGGTTAGCCTGGGTTGTTTGGGAAGCGGGCCGTCTGTTTCGTCTTCACCAACTTTTTTCCATTCGGCCGGATGAAAACTCATTAAATGCATCCTCAAATTTGTGGTAGTTGTGTGATATGTCATCTCCGCATCGCATAACTTGCAAACAACCTTGGATTTGTCCACAACTTTACCTCCAACAGACCAGAATCCAAAAAAGCGCCAAACGGCACTTTTTAAATTATCTGGTTTAACAATCACTTTGTCCGTGGTGGACTTATTGACTTCACCGGATTCCATTTCCCCGGTTTGTTTTTCCGGCTCACTGGTTTGAGTTTCATTCATTGTAGCCTGCTCTTCATTGAGGTGGGGAGCGGGATGGGGTGCTTCCTTGTTGTGTCACGTGACTGCAGATAGCTAGCCTACAGGTCAGTAAGGGACGCACCATGGAACACAACGGAGGAGAATCAATGCGCGCGCTGCCCTGAGCAAATAGTAAATATTCGAATATTCATTTTTACGTTCGAATATACATATTTTTTATCATATTCGAATAATATTCGAAATTCGAATATTAGTTTACCAGTCCTAGTAGACAGATGACATGTAATATATGATGTGGTAGACAGATGACATGTTATATATGACGTGGTAGACAGATGACATGTAATATATGACGTGGTAGAGAGATGACATGTTATATATGACGTGGTAGAGAGATGACATGTTATATATGATGTGGTAGACAGATGACATGTTATATATGACGTGGTAGACAGATGACATGTAATATATGACGTGGTAGACAGATGACATGTTATATATGACGTGGTAGACAGATGACATGTTATATATGACGTGGTAGACAGATGACATGTTAT
>CM050216.1:36483742-36498742 GCA_027475355.1 Coilia nasus | reverse complement strand
CTGTAGCCATTTTAATATGGGCATCTCTGCCAGGCCTATGACTGTAGCCATTTTAATATGGGCGTCTCTGCCAGGCCTATGACTGTAGCCATTTTAATATGGGCGTCTCTGCCAGGCCTATGACTGTAGCCATTTTAATATGGGCGTCTCTGCCAGGCCTATGACTGTAGCCATTTTAATATGGGCATCTCTGCCAGGCCTATGACTTTAGCCATTTTAATATGGGCATCTCTGCCAGGCCTATGACTGTAGCCATTTTAATATGGGCATCTCTGCCAGGGAAGATCAGCCTGGAGACAGACGGAGCTGAAAAGAAAATACATTTCCAAGTCTTGTGTTTTCGATTCATCAAGGATTTTTTGTGTGACATGTTTGAGAGAGGAATCAAAGAAGACTCAAACTGAGCAGCTTCCTTTGTGACAAAAGACACTGCCCCTCCATTTTCGGCTCCAGATAAAAGACTAGAAGGACCTTAATAGGGGCCAGACGCCACCCTGTCAGACTAATAAGAGAAAGCTTCTAAAATTAACAGAGATTTCAGATACAGAGACGAAACGCTGCACAAAGGCTCAGAGAAGTACGAGGTTTAAAACACAAACTTAAATACACATTGGCCCGCAGGTGTGTGTGTGTGTGTATGTACCAGGCCTGGAATTTCGTCATTTTAGGGGCAAGGCCACTTGGCCTTTTGTGTTGTCAATTTTGTGGAAGGACATCAGGGCCACTGTGGCCTTCTGGCAGGTATTTTTCAAGGGCACAAGGCCACATTGAGAGGGCACGAGGGCCATTCTTGCCCTGGTGTGTACTTCCAGTTACTCCAAGCACGGCACTTATAAGCTACTATAACAGCCACCTTATCACCAACAGCCAGTACAACATGTAGGACAAACACAGACTTAAAACAGAAGGAGATAGAGAGGGAGAGAGAGAGAGAGAGAGAGAGGGAGAGAGAAAGGGACAGAAAAGGAGAGAGAGCAGCAGAGAGGTGCGACACAGGGAAACAGTATACATCCAATAAATGGGAGCTATGTAAATAAGACAGATTGTGTATCTATTTCTGCTGTGCAGATTCGATCGGCCCTGTTTCTTGAGTATTGCAGGGGGTTCAGTTCCTTTTCCATCCGCTGCCAGTGTGACTGTGACCTGGTCACAGGGCGGGGGAGTTCAGAAGGATCTCAGCCTGGGGGATTTGGAGAGCTACAGAGATATTCTGCTTTTGAAGATGATGAAATCCACTGCACTCTCCCCTCCTCCTCTGCCCCCGCCCATCACTCCCTCACCAACTCGAGCCCCCCTCCCCCACCTGACCCCCCCCCCCCCCCTTCCCGGCCAACAACATGCCGCTTCAGCACATTCCACCCAGGGGGAGCCCAGGCCGTAACCAAGGTGATGGCTTCTGTCACCCTGCCAGTGACGCCGTGCTCTGGGGCATGATGTGCGTGTCATGGCTGTGGTCTCACCAAGCCCATGGCCACACTCGCTACTCATACCAGACAGGACGCACACATACATAGACACACATAGACACACACACATGCACACACACACACCAAAGTGGCAAAGGTCCCTCAAGGCACAGAAAAAAATCATGAAACCCAAACAATAAAAAGATGAGGTTGAGTGTTTCTAGTCTTGCTCCATTTTAAAATAAAACCCAACAAAGCCACAAGTCAAAATGTCAGTATCAACAAATGTTTCTTTGAGATTGCTTAGGAAAAAAACATGCACATTCATAATTTCTGATATCTGATACAACATATCTATTAGCTGTGTACTCTTGTTTACAAATGATCTAAGGTATATTAACATGTCCTGCATATTTCTGCATTACTTTAGCAGAGCCATCCCACTGATGTCAATGTGGTTTGTGTGAGTAAAATAAGCCATCTGTTTGGAGGGTTCCTGAACTGTTTATTAAGCCGTAGAATGCTGAAACCTTTGCCTAAGACTACAGAGTCTGTGAAAATCCAGCTGACATAATTTCTCCCGTCAAATATCTATCTTTTGCAAAGGCTTTTAGGGTTGCCAAAACGTGGCTGCTTAGAGTAGCATTATGTACTCTACAGTGCAGCTAGATTAGCCTGGCTATTTCGTAGACAGAGTTTGGTCTGGCAAAAATCTTATAGACAGCGAGTTCTCAGAGGCGGATCAACAGGCGTCTACCAAATGCCTTTGTACATTCGTGCCTGATTTCTCAGGCAAAGGAACAGCCGGGAATAGGCAGGTTGACCAGACTGACTTGAACATGAAATTCTATGCAGTGTCACAGACAGAATAAGTGGCCCCAGGGTACAGCTATATAGCTAGGTGACGCTAGTGGTGTTGAGCCTATTAGGGGCTCTGTGATGAGTCTCTCTTCTGTGGTGGTTTTGCAGATGACATCATTTCTCCCTACAAATATCTGTCTTTTACTAGGAGTGCTAGGCTTCCCAAAACAGGATTGCTTACAGCAGCCTTCATGCTGCGCGTGAGTGTAACATGTGGCTAGGTGACATTAATGGTGCTTTCAAATGGGTTTCTAAGAGTTAACCTCCAATGGTAAATTCAAGTCTGGGTTAAGCATAATGGGAAACTCAACATGATAAAAATGAATGTGAGAATGTCAGTGTTGCAGCAGTGGTGGTGATGAAGTATAAATGGGGTGTGTCAGTGTTGCAGCAGTGGTGGTGGTGAAGTATAAATGGTGTCAGTGTAGCAGCAGTGGTGGTGGTGAAGTATAAATGGGGTCAGTGTTGCAGCAGTGGTGGTGGTGAAGTATAAATGGGGTGTGTTAGTGTTGCAGCAGTGGTGGTGGTGAAGTATAAATGGGGTCAGTGTTGCAGCAGTGGTGGTGGTGAAGTATAAATGGGGTGTGTTAGTGTTGCAGCAGTGGTGGTGGTGAAGTATAAATGGGGTGTGTCAGTGTTGCAGCAGTGGTGGTGGTGAAGTATAAATGGGGTCAGTGTTGCAGCAGTGGTGGTGGTGAGGTATAGAGGATGGTGTCAGTGTTGCAGCAGTGGTGGTGGTGAAGTATAAATGGGGTCAGTGTTGCAGCAGTGGTGGTGGTGAAGTATAGAGGATGGTGTCAGTGTTGCAGCAGTGGTGGTGGTGAAGTATAAATGGGGTCAGTGTTGCAGCAGTGGTGGTGGTGAAGTATAAATGGGGTCAGTGTAGCAGCAGTGGTGGTGGTGAAGTATAAATGGGGTGTGTCAGTGTTGCAGCAGTGGTGGTGGTGAAGTATAAATGGGGTCAGTGTTGCAGCAGTGGTGGTGGTGAAGTATAAATGGAGGTGGGTTTGAGAAACAGGAAGTAACAGGCAGCAACAGGTCCTTACATGGTGAGCATGAGTATGAGTTACACATTCACTTTTACAGGGGGAACTGCAACACACACACACACACACACACACACACACACACACACACACACACACACACACACACACACACACACACACACACCAGCACCCCAGGCCACACACACATATACACACACAAACCCAAACTGGCACCGTAGCACACACACACGCATGCACACACACACACTAACCCTAGGACATGCAAACACACACACACACAGAAACATGCCCAGCTGATTTATTGTTCCCCATGAATTCATCCATCACCCAGGAGAACAAAGCATGAAAAATTAATAGACATCCAAAAAGGGAGCAGCTTTGCAGCTCCAAGTGCCACAAGGCTCTCTGGGAATAGGCCGAGGTTAATATTCCCATCACTGAAGAGGGTCTCACAGTCGTTAAGGCCTGGGACACTCCAACACTCATGTCGACGAGGCATCCAGAGGATGCTTTAGCGCAGAGAGCCAATCGCATGCATGAATCAAAGGGGCAATAGCTCAATCGAACGCTCAACACGATGTGTGCGCTAAGCAACCTCCATTATCCTCTCCTCTTACACCCGCGCGCCAGTTCAGTAGCCATGACAGCGCTGATTGGTGGTGATGCCGTAAGCGGATCCATCTCCAATGCAGGGCTTATGTGAGCTGGTAACCTCTCCAACCCTCAAGGTCATTATGGGATGGAGGCCGTTACTGATAGCCATCACCACAAATATCGGGATGAATCATGCCTGACTCAGGAGCTATTCTAAAATAAATGGCTGACTACACAAATTCTGATAAACAAATTACATCACACATAACAGGGAACTCGATTATACATGTTTTTTTTTCTAATAATTTACTATTGAGTCTGATTTACTGTCACAGCCATTTCTATTGTTCTTGGTGATAAACCAGTCACTGGCAATAACTTTATCTTTAAATCTTGAAACAGCTTATCAATTCAGGTATTTGAATCAGGTGTAAAAGTGAGTCTTGCATCTGGACTGTGTTACTGGCCTGGAGTGAAATCAGGGGACTGGCTCACCTGCCACCACGGGCCCTGAGCCCAGCAGAGCCTGCTTGTACTTGGTGAGGCTCTCGTCGTCCTTGTCCAGCTCCTGTATCTCCTTCAGGGACTTCTGGGCCGGAGGCTGGTAGTTCAGGTCGGTCTCGTCCTCCTCCTCGCCGATGGGCTTGTCTGTCTCTTTGTCAGCCATGATGCCTGAGGAAAGGGCAGGAAGGCAGGGAGGGAGGGGCGGAATAGGGGAAGTTCACAAGCATTAAAGTGTGGCGATTCCCATCTGTCATTGTGATCACACAGCACACCACAGCACACAACAACATTTAGCCTCTGCATTACACCCATCACACGCGTGAGTACCCAGGGAGCAGTGTGTGGGGACGGTGCCATGCTCAGGGCACTTCAGTGTGTGTGTGTATGTGTGTTTGTGTGTGTGTGTGTGTGTGTGGGGACGGTGCCATGCTCAGGGCACTTCAGTGTGTGTGTGTATGTGTGTTTGTGTGTTTGTGTGTGTGTGTGTGTGTGTGTGTGTGTGTGTGTGTGTGTGTGTGTGTGTGTGTGTGTGTGTGTGTGTGGGGACGGTGCCATGGTCAGGGCACCTCAGTGTGTGTGTGTGTGTGTGTGTGTGTGTGTGTGTGTGTGTGTGTGTGTGTGTGTGTGTGTGGGGACTGTGCCATGCTCAGGGCACTTCAGTGTGTGTGTGTGTGTGTGTGTGTGTGTGTGTGTGTGTGTGTGTGTGTGGGGACGGTGCCATGGTCAGGGCACCTCAGTGTGTGTGTGTGTGTGTGTGTGTGTGTGTGTAGGGACAGTGCCATGCTCAGGGCACCACAGTCACAGGGAAAGATGGAGGAGAGTGCTGGTCACTCACTCCCCCCACCCACCTGTTGTTGTGGGGAATTTAACATGTGACCCTTTGACCTCCCCATAACACAGCTGGTGGCACAGCTGGCTAAAGCACCCGTTCCTTATGCCACCCCACCCATTCCTTATGCCACCCCACCATTCCTTATGCCACCCCACCCATTCCTTATGCCACCCCACCCATTCCTTATGCCACCCCACCATTCCTTATGCCACCATTCCTTATGCCACCCCACCCATTCCTCATGCCACCCCAACCGTTCCTTATGCCACCCCACCATTCCATATGCCACCCCCACCCATTCCTTATGCCACCCCACCCATTCCTTATGCCACCCCACCATTCCATATGCCACCCCCACCCATTCCTTATGCCATCCCACCATTCCTTATGCCACCATTCCTCATGCCACCCCACCCGTTCCTTATGCCACCCCACCCATTCCTTATGCCACCCCACCATTCCTTATGCCACCGCCACCCATTCCTCATGCCACCCCACCCATTCCTTATGCCACCCCACCCATTCCTTATGCCACCAATCCTTATGCCACCCCACCCATTCCTTATGCCCCCCCACCATTCCTTATGCCACCCCACCCATTCCTTATGCCCCCCCAGCATTCCTTATGCCAGTGGTTCCCAAAGTAGGGGTCCTGACCCCCAGTGGGTTCGCAGGGGGGGTGGCGGGGGGTCGCAAGATCATTTTCAGAAACAATGCTTTTGCCTGTTTGCTAACCAGAGGACCATCACCCTCCCATTAGCGAGCATCAAATGTGTGATTTGTGCCCGATTAGCATAGCTATCAGCAGACCCTCCTCTGGCAATGACCTACCGTTTAAATCTGCGTCCCAACATCGGGTTTCCAGAGCTCGTGGATTATTACAAACACCAAGCATCCCAGCCTCACAGATAAACCCAGTGACTTTTTTCGCAGAAAAGAGTGTTACGGTGGCAGAAGAAAGCCCTCACTAAGCAAACAACTGTCTCTGTAAAGACGCAGAAGGCTTCATGTGAGGTGGCATATTTAATTGCGCAGACAAAAAGCCACACACGATTGGAGAAAATTTCGCAGCAATATCAATGAGTCGGATTATGCACGGGGATAAACTGGCCGCGGAGCTGGAACAAGTGCTGCTCTCTGGGACTGTCTCCCGCCTCTCAACATTAAGCATAATTAAACAGCGCCCATCCATCACATTGATTTTTTTCTGCATACATAACTTTATAACTGTTCAATGTTACTTGCTTGTTCGTAATATGTCTGTATATGCTCAGCATTATAAGTTATGGTGGGATGTTGCCTATTTGTTTTCGCTCTTGAGTTTGGTAATAAAATACACCAGCTCAGAGATCATGTTCAGTTTTGTTTTTGCTCTACTGCCTTGCGTATGTTGCGTAAAACAGCCACATTATGAGAGAGGAAGGGGTGGGGGGGGGGAGCGAACGAGATAGAAAGCGAGAGCGCGCACGCGTGTGACAAAGAATGGTCGCGGGGGTCGGGGGTCGTCAGCAGCCTAAAACTGGGGGTCACGGTCTGAAACGTTTGGGAACCCCTGCCTTATGCCACCGCCACCCATTCCTCATGCCACCCCACCCATTCCTTATGCCACCCCACCCATTCCTTATGCCACCATTCCTTATGCCACCCCACCCATTCCTCATGCCACCCCACCCATTCCTTATGCCACCCCACCCATTCCTTATGCCACCCCACCCATTCCTCATGCCACCGCCACCCATTCTTTTTCATCTTTTCCTGTCCGTCTCTGCTCTTTTATTTCATAGTGGGCAAAAGCACCCACATAAATTATATGTTGTCTTTGCTGTAATGCTGAAAACACATGCAATCTGAAGATTTTTAACACAACTTTTCTCAAATTTCTCACTCAGGTGAGTTAAGGTCTTTTGCCTTTGCAGGGCAGTGCTGTAGTGTGGTACTGGGAATCACACGCATCTTGATCAGTACTCTCTCTCTCCCCCTCTCTCTCTCTATATCTCTCTCTCTCCCCCTCTCTCTCCCCCTCTCTCTATATCTCTCCCAATCTCCCACTCTCTCTCTCCCTCTCTCTCTCTATATCTCTCCCAATCTCCCACTCTCTCTCTCCCTCTCTCTGTCTATCTCTCTCTCTATATATATCTCTCTCAATCTCTCTCTCTCTCTCTCTCCCTCTCTCTATATCTCTCTCTATATATCTCTCCCAATCTCCCTCTCTCACTCTCACTCTCCCATGAACTTAATTAGGTTTCAATAGTGCAGTTACAGGCCAGCGCCCCCCGCATCCATCACTCACATTACTCAGGAAGGCGGTGATACATTCTCATTCTCAGCCAGAGACGGGACCCGCACACCACCCATGCTGGCCTGATGCTCCTGCCAAAGGATGTTTTTGTGTTGCCCTTCTGTTAGGAAGAGAGGACCTTCCTGGGTGGGTGCTCCAGTTCTAACTCACCTCTTCCTCCACAGTGGTGTGTGGACGCACAGGCGCAACGAGCACATGGCCAGGGCTATTTAGTTCAGTCGGCTTCAAACAAACAGGCCGCTTCGTCAGAGACTAACCTTACCCTAACCCTAAGGGCTCATTTCCACCAAACACTCTGCGTGTTTTCAGTCCGTATTCGTTTAGAATGCACATTAACAGATTAGACCATTTACACCGCACGTGTGATCTGAGCGTATTCTGTCCCTATACAAACCTATTGTACACGGATACGCGCTGTACACGCTCAAGTCGGTGGAAATGAGGCCTGACCCTAACCCTCGTCAGATTTATTAATGAACCTCATGGACTCTGAGATGGACCGCCATCATTAAAACCAATACCAATTCAATTTCTCAGCCCAGGGTCTGTGTCTGTGTACAAACGCACGCACACACACACACACACACACACACACACACACACACACACACACACACACACACACAAACACACACATACATACACACACATACACACCCTCTCTCTCTCACACACACACAAACACACACACACACACACATGGGGGTGACTGTGGGAGAAGTGCGGCATTCTATAAAGACGGCAGCATTGATTTCTCCTAAAGGAGGACATTCAGAAAAGCCTCAGTGAGCTGCCTGTCCACACTGTACATTGAGTCCGGAGTGGAGCAGGGATATTTGTCTTCTTAATTAGCCTAAACGACAGAGTGGCTCCCCATAAGTGAGGTATGTATGTGTGTGTGTCTGTGTGAGAGAGAGAGAGATAGAGACGGAGAGAGGGGGGAAGACAGGGAGAGAGAGAGAGAGAGAGAGAGAGAGAGGGAGGGAGAGAGAGAGAGAGAGAGAGTTATTACTGCAAAGCCTATTCTCTAGTTCCAGTGGCGTGAGCTGCTTAACAGTGACATCATCGCTTCCTCCTGCCTCGACACACAATTTAGAACCCCACTGAGGACCGGTCCCCTTGGTTACAGAGGTGTGGAGGGAGAGAAAGAAAGAAAGAAAGAGAAAGAAAGAAAGAATCACAAACCACCTGCACTCAACACCACATGCACCCACACACATCATGCTTGAATGCCCACTCAGACTCACAGAGATGGGCACGTGCACAAAATATCATTCTCTTTGACACACCACACCCTACACCCCACAACCAATCACACACACACATGCACACACAGACATAGAGATAGAGACACACACACACACACACACACACACTTCGTTTGTGTGTGCAGTAAGCACAAAGGCTGGAGTTGAGCACGTCTGCAGCATTTGGTGACATGCTGTTTCTGCCCACTTGAAAATGGCCGTGCTTAGTTCAGCCCTGTAGTGCAGCCTTGTAGTTTACACTCACACTCACACACACACACACACACACACACACACACACACACACACACACACACACACACACACACACACAGCCAAGGGCATTAATGTGATGCCACATACGTAAACATAACATCCACACAGCACACAGGTGTTCAACACGACAAGCTTAACTACTATTACTACTACCATTATACTGGTCAGGACTAACACACACAACTGCTTGAGGATCTGTCCTCGATGGGCAATTCAACAGAAGGCTGACTTTTTGTCACAGCCATAGTGGCAATAAAAATGTCATGGTATTTGTATGATGTGAATTACTACATGGTGAAGTAGTGTCAAAGATCTTAGATTCTACAACTCTCCCTCAACACTCTATGGTAGCGTCTGTGCCTAGGTGTTAATTCAGTGTTTCACCCAGTGCATAACTCAAAAAACAGTACAAATGCAAGGAAGGTAGAGATCACACACGGAAGATAAATAGTTTCAGAAATCTGTATTTGGTTAAGAAGGCAACAATATAAGTCATGCCAAAATCAGGAAACAAACATTTCTGGTCAAGTGCATCATCACCGCTTCCAGTTTTTCGAGTTACTACATGAAATCTGAGCATTTGCTATTTTTGGCTGTAGAACTTATATGAAAAAAGTCTACAAAATGTTTGAGTAATATTATATATGCACACATTCTGTCACTTCCATGATTGGAAGTTATGTTATCATCCCAACGATAGCTACTTTTCCCAACATATATTTCAAGCACAAGTAAAACCAGGTCGTGAAAGTATCTCAGAGGCCAAAAAACAACCCCAGCATAGGAAAGTACCCACTCTGTCGACACAGACAATTACAGGAAGTGTGACTGGCTCCACTTTCCGACGTGAACCCTTGACTTTAAAATAGCTCCTTCACTCAGAGGTGGAAAGGTACAAAGACTGTGTGCTGGAACTGCTGGGCGTATCACACGATTTCTGTAGGATTGGCACTGCTGTGCGTATCACACGATTTCTGTAGGATTGGCACTGCTGGGCGTATCACACGATTTCTGTAGGATTGGCACTGCTGGGCGTATCACACAGCGGCTGTAGGATTGACCGAATTAATGTTTAAAAATGAGCTTAGCTTAATTAATGCAAATGTCAAATGCTGGAATGGCTGTGGTGCTGTACATGTACTCTAGATCAGAGTCAAATGCAGTAGTTACTGTGGTGCTGTACACTAGATCAGAGTCAAATGCAGTAGTTACTGTGGTGCTGTACACTAGGGCAGAGTCAAATGCAGTAGTTACTGTGGTGCTGTACACTAGGGCAGAGTCAAATGCAGTAGTTACTGTGGTGCTGTACACTAGGGCAGAGTCAAATGCAGTAGTTACTGTGGTGCTGTACTCTAGGGCAGAGTCAAATGCAGTAGTTACTGTGGTGCTGTACTCTAGGGTAGAGTCAAATGGAGGAATGACTGTGGTGCTGTGCTCTAGATCAGAGTCAAATGCAGGAATGGCTGTGGTGCTGTAGGCTCGAGCATGCTGAAACTGGTCTGTATGGTGTAATAGCGGGGGGGGGTTGCCTCATGAATGATTCACACACAGTCGCCAGCATTTCCATTTCAAATGCTACGATGTTGTACATATAACCCGGCGTGTCAGATATGGCACTCTTTACGCAGCCTTCCCACGCTGCACCTGGCTCCCAGCAGATGGGGAGGGGCCGCGAGATTGATGTGCCCACCGTCGCCCATGACAACGGGAGGAAAATGAGCCAATTAACACAGTACAAACAGGGCGTGAAAGTGAACGCAGCAATGAAAGAAGATGAAGAGAGCGAGAGCGAGACCTTCAGGCACGCTATAAAACTTCTTATTGATCTTGGGCCTCCTGCGTTAGCTCCGAGCGCATATATCCTCGGCCAGGGCGTCACACATCCTCATACTTTGCATGCTGGTTATTCACCGCCCCAATAACCAGGGCATTATAGGCCCATTTAGGTCATTATTTATATGGATTTACTGTGAGCCGAACATATGGGCATAAAACATGTCCAACCCTGGAGACAAACACTACCAGACCACCTGACTGCGAAACAGCTTCCACTGACTCTGTTGTGCAATCACTTGGACTCTGTGCTATTTGACTCTGTCACTCACCCCACTTTTGCTGCTAGCATATCCTGCACCTTATTTATTCATCCATGGCTTGATAGTGTAAATGTACATATTGTTTTCATATTGTTTTTCATATTGTTTTATAGTGTTACATGTATATATTGCTGTAAATTGAACCTGTATTTTAACTCTGCCCAGCCATTCTTTATCTATTTCATTCAGTTCTTATATACTGTGTCTTCTATGCATCTGTTGTTGGCTGCTCCAAACGACATCTCACTACACTTTGTATAGTGACAACTTCTACTACTACTACACTACCAGAGCACCTGACTCCAGATCAGCTTCCACCATGGTTTCCCGGGAGGAGCTTACATTCGGTTACACTTAACTTTACAGATCAGTAAACAGATGGTCATTTATACACAATTTCATGGTTTTCATGGTGATATATTTTTAATCACATATTACAAGTAATTACAGTGCAGTACAAATTATGACCATTTCATTATATTTTGAAATCAAAACAGTTTGAATTGTTATTGTCTTGAAACTGCATAGTAATTGTCTGAAAACTACACAGTAATTACTTGTAATGTGTGGTAAACAGTATTATTACCATGAAATTACATAAAAATTATTATACAATTACCCATTTATAACCAAATTTGTAAAGTAAAGCGTTACCTTACATTCTCAGCGCTCGTTATCTGGGAAAACTACCATTAAAAGCAACAAAAAGGTCTGTGTAATCTTGCATACCGCATGCTTGTATACCATGCAACATGACTTTCGCCATCCCATTGTGAATTGTGATGTCTGCAGCAAATATACTAACATCCCACAAGGCGGACAGATACTAATCTAAAGCTACTTTCAGACATATGATGAACGCTGGACATTAACCAAGAATCAAACCGATGAAAGGTATATGTGGGTTGTGTTTAATCCATTACTTGGGCACAGCGCTACCTACACTGCCTAGTATCAACTCCAAGTGCTTAACAAGTAGGCCTAAGGGTAGATCTGCACTGAGGATGGTTATTATCAGCGCAGGGTGGGAAGGCGCGTCGACGATGTTTCTTAAATGGACCAGTAAAGGTGTTATGCACAGAGCGGCTCTTTCTCTCTTTCTGTTCCTGTCTCCTACTTATTCTGCTTATCTTCATTCCCCCAACATGTCACATTCTTTCATCGATGCAAATATGACTTACAGACAGACAGACAGATAGACACACAGGTAGATAGACAGACGAGAGTGATAGACAGACGAGAGTGATAGCTGGAGTGCCCTGGGGATGAAGGCAAGGATATGGAGGGGGCAGGCATCTAGGGCATGAAGAGGGCAGGCAGGTGGGGATTGTGGGTGGGGTGTGTTCCATGAATAAGCTGGAGGGCTGCTGGTGATTGGTGATTAAAGTGTGGCAGTACAACTTTAAAGACAACATACACGCTCTCACCCACACACACACACACACACACATAAACACACACACTCACACACATACAAACACACACACACACACACACGCACATACATACAAACATACACACACACACACACACACACACACACACACACACACACACACACACACACACACACACACACACACACATACTGTACAAACACACACATGTATAATTGAGCGCACTCCTGCATAGAGCCTTTGATGCGCTGTGGTTGGCAGCGGTATTTCTGACACTGCAGTCTGTAGTTAACTACTCCGCTCTGGGAAGCACAGCGCTCGCAGTGCGAACCCACTGACCGACTGGTGCAATGTGAGCAATGTGAGGCAGCGAGGCAGCGAGGATGGGCTGCTGTGATTGGCCGTGCCCTGCTCAAGCGCTCGAGAGCTGCTGTGATTGGCCGTGCCCTGCTCAAGCGCTCGAGAGCTGCTGTGATTGGCCGTGCCCTGCTCAAGCGCTCGAGAGCTGCTGTGATTGGCCGTGCCCTGCTCAAGCGCTGGAGAGCTGCTGTGATTGGCCGTGCCCTGCTCAAGCGCTCGAGAGCTGCTGTGATTGGCCGTGCCCTGCTCAAGCGCTCGAGAGCTGCTGTGATTGGCCGTGCCCTGCAAAGGCGCTCGAGAGCTGCTGTGATTGGCCGTGCCCTGCTCAAGCGCTCGAGAGCTGCTGTGATTGGCCGTGCACTGCTCAAGCCTTAAAAGAACTGCTGTGATTGGCCGTGCACTGCTCAAGTGCTCAAAGAGCCTGTTTGTCTGAGGCCCTGTCTCTGGCTCCACATTTTGCACAGATCAGCAGAGTTTTTGGGGCTCCCTCCATTACACTGTGAGCACAGCTGATACCCACTGTCCCTCTGTATCCCTTCCAACCCAATGACGCTTTTCACTGGCACATAAAGTAGCCTACAAAATAATGCAAACAAGCTCGCATATACACACACACATACACACGCGCACACACACACTGTATCTTCACAAGCTTACTCACTATAATACAAAAATGAGGGTTCCACGATTTCTACAAAAGTAAAATGTCTAATGTACCATCAGAAATACTGGCCACTGTAAACCCCCCACCCTACACTGGCCACTGTAAACCCCCTATACTGGCCACTGTAGACCCCCTATACTGGGCACTGTAGACCCCCTTCCTATACTGGCCACTGTAGACCCCCTATACTGGCCACTGTAGACCCCCTATACTGGCCACTGTAGACCCCCTACACTGGCCACTGTAGACCCCCTACACTGGCCACTGTAGACCCCCCACCATCTTCATTTGTGGGGTGGGGGAGAGGGACCTCCTCTGCATGCTGTCATCACTGTGCTGCAGAGCTGATGCTGAGCTCCCCACTGCACTGGAAGCCCATTTTATATTACCCTGCACTGGAAGCCCATTTTATATTACCCTGCACTGGAAGCCCATTTTATATTACCCTGCACTGGAAGCCCATTTTATATTACCACTGCACTGGAAGCCCATTTTATATTACCCTGCACTGGAAGCCCATTTTATATTACCCTGCACTGGAAGCCCATTTTATATTACCCTGCGTCTAGCTGACATATAACCATGGGTTTGGACCAGTACATGGAACAAAAACGAAAGCCAGAAACTTTTGGTGTTTTGGTAGGAACAGAAATGAAACGAAACAAAATGAACAGAAACATTAATTTAGAATAATGGTAGCCAGTTAATAACCATTTTTTTGTTTTGTATTTAGCCTACAATGACCCCAAGTCCACTTCCTGACGATCACTTCCTTAGTGGCGAGCGTGCAGAGAATAAGAAGACAGGCTGTATGCGTTTGGAAGGACTATACAGTCTCCCTGTCTCGATTATAACCATAAGAGGTAAATATTATAGCCTTGTAACATTAAAAGCCTTTGTTTTAGACATGAATGGCAGCTTTAGCCTATGATGTTTCTATTATTTAAACTGACCAGGTCTACCCCAAGATGAAGCATTCTATCTGAAGATTTCTGCTGTTTAATCAACTGACTTTGGCCTAGCCATTTCTTATTTGTTCAAAGGTGGTTGCTGTTGCTGTAAAACACTTAAAGCAATAAAATGACACTGCAGGAATTATTATTCTCTTGATTAATGTAGGCTACAATATAGCCTACAAATGTTGGCACAGAACTACAGTAATGCAGCTTAAATAAAGCAGAGCCCTAGCCTACTGCTAGCAAACAGCTGTTTGCTGTAGGATTTTTTGTAATTTTAGCAACACTAAGTCACCAAAGGGCTCGTTATATTTCCAAATAGCTCCTATCCATGATCTAGCAATTCTTGTAGCTTAAGGTAAATGTTTTCAGATCACACATGTTGTGTTATACTATTCCCTTGACGGTGTAACCTGGAAAAAACCTTCATCGCAATTTGTTTTGTTATATGTCTTCGCTGTGATGTCACGCAGCTTAAGATGCGCGGATTGCCTTCTG
>CM050216.1:36461242-36473742 GCA_027475355.1 Coilia nasus | reverse complement strand
ACACACACGCACACACACGCACACACACACACACACACACACAGACACACACACACATGAACGCACACAAAGGCACGCCCCTTCCCTTCCCTTGTGTGCTGCATGGGTTGTGATGCGGCGGGCTGTCCTCACATGCGGCCATGCAGGTGGTGAGGATCGTATCAGCGAACTGCAGCTGCAGTGGGGGGTTGGGGTTCACTGGACCCCCCCAAGATGAGGCAGAGTCTGATTCTCAAAGGGCTCCAGTGGGCACTGGGATCTTTTTCGCCCCCCTACTCTCTCTTCCACTGCCAGCACCATCACCAGCGCACCCCCCACCCACCCTACTCAACACACAATGCACCCCACCCTACTTAACACACAATGCACCCCACCCTACTCAACACACAATGCCCCCCACCCTACTAAACACACAATGCACCCCACCCTACTCAACACACAATGCACCCCACCCTACTCAACACACAATGAATCCCACCTTACTCAACACACAATGCACCCCACCCTACTTAACACACAATGCACCCCACCCTACTCAACACACAGTGTTGAAGTTAATCATATAATCGATGCATCATGATGCAGCGTGAACAATTAATAATAGTTTCAATAGCAGATCATAATCGATTATAATGTATCTTCTTGTGAATTTTACTGTGCTGTTACTTTTTATTTCATTATGATTTTTAATTATAAATTATTTAATTATTAATATTGGTGGCTGTTGAGTTGTATTAAATAAAAGAGGAAGGTAATAACTGACTGCTTGTGTTTGTTGATAAAATCAAAGCCATGTGAAGTAATATAGAAAATTGATGTGAAGAATCGCGATGCATCGTGATGCATCGAGATATCGAATCGAATCGCTAGCTTAATAATTGTAATCGAATCGAATCGTAACATGAGTTAAGGTTCACACCTCTAATGAACACCACCCTACTCAACACACAATGCACCCCACCCCAGTTAACAGACAGTGCACACCACCACAGTTAACACACAATGCACCCCACCCTACTTAACGCACAATGCACACCACCCTACTCAACACACAATGCACCCAACCCTACTTAACACACAATGCACCCCACCCTACTCAACACACAATGCACCCCACCCCAGTTAACACACAATACACCCCACCACAGTTAACACACAATGCACCCCACCCTACTCAACACACAATGCACCCCATCCCAGTTAACAGACAATGCACCCCACCCTACTCAACACACAGTGCACCCCACCCTACTGAACACACAATGAACATAGTTAACACACAATGCACCCCACCCTACATGGCACACAGTGCGCCCCACCCCAGTTAACACACAATGCACCCCACCCTACTCAACACACAATGCACCCCACCCTACATGGCACACAATGCACCCCACCCTACCTGACACACAATGAACACTAGGGGTGTTGAAATTAATCATATAATCGATGCATTACGGTGCTGTTACTTTTTATTTCATTATTATTTTTAATTGTACATTATTTAATTATTAATATTGGTGGCTGTTGAGTTTTATTAAATAAAAGACAGTGCCTTTGCCCTCTTTTAGACGTCAAGATCAAAGGTGTGGCTCCTTTTTTTCAAAGGGCAGAAACAGTGCACAGTGAAAAAAGGCATCTAGCGAGATGAGAAAGACTGTGAGGATCTAACTAACGAGGCATGGCAGGCAGTAAAGATGTGCTGCTGTATATTTCCTGTGCAGCGAGACACACTCCCATGCTGGTTGCTAGCTCTCACATTTTGCCTTCCCTTCTTTGTGATACACAGACATGGTGCTGCATGTTCTCTTTGGGGCTAACTCATCGGCAAACATCTGTGCTTTCTAGCAGGAAGACGTAGAGGAAGTCCATGCGTTTCAATACCAAAGCTTTGCTGCACATCCGACCACCTCATGGAGGAGCTGGTGAGTGGACCAGTAAGTAATGAGTAATGAGCGTTAAACCTTTCCCAGTGCTCTGGTGAATGGACCAGTCTCTAATCAATGGCTAGGTGGACTGAAGTAATGATCGTTAAACATTTCCCACTGCTCTGGTGAATGGACCAGTCTCTAATCAATGGCTAGGTGGACTGAAGTAATGAGCGTTAGACGTTTCCCACTGCTCTGGTGAATGGACCAGCCTCTAATCAATGGCTAAATGGCCTGAAGTAATGAGCGTTAGACATTTCCCAGTGCTCTGGTGAATGGACCAGTCTCTAATCAATGGCTAGGTGGCCTGAAGTAATGAGCGTTAGACCTTTCCCACTGCTCTGGTGAATGGACCAGTCTCTAATCAATGGCTAGGTGGCCTGAAGTAATGAGCGTTAGACCTTTCCCACTGCTCTGGTGAATGGACCAGTCTCTAATCAATGGCTAAATGGCCTGAAGTAATGATCGTTAAACATTTCCCACTGCTCTGGTGAATGGACCAGTCTCTAATCAATGGCTAGGTGGCCTGAAGTAATGAGCGTTAGACATTTCCCAGTGCTCTGGTGAATGGACCAGTCTCTAATCAATGGCTAGGTGGCCTGAAGTAATGAGCGTTAGACCTTTCCCACTGCTCTGGTGAATGGACCAGTCTCTAATCAATGGCTAAATGGCCTGAAGTAATGATCGTTAAACATTTCCCACTGCTCTGGTGAATGGACCAGTCTCTAATCAATGGCTAGGTGGCCTGAAGTAATGAGCGTTAGACCTTTCCCACTGCTCTGGTGAATGGACCAGTCTCTAATCAATGGCTAGGTGGCCTGAAGTAATGAGCGTTAGACCTTTCCCAGTGCTCTGGTGAATGGACCAGTCTCTAATCAATGGCTAAATGGCCTGAAGTAATGATCGTTAAACATTTCCCACTGCTCTGGTGAATGGACCAGTCTCTAATCAATGGCTAAATGGCCTGAAGTAATGAGCGTTAGACATTTCCCACTGCTCTGGTGAATGGACCAGTCTCTAATCAATGGCTAGGTGGACTGAAGTAATGAGCGTTAGACCTTTCCCACTGCTCTGCCGAGCAGCCAAATATTCTGTGTGTCTTTATGTTTTTTAGCTGCATTGCAAAAACACACTGAACGCAATGTACTGACACTGACAGTGTGCTGGGAGAACGAGTTCAACTTTCCATTTGGTTTGGGCTATTTTAGGAGCATGTGCTCTTTCTGGGAACACAGGAACTATGTCCTCAACACCCAGGGTCATGTCAAGGCATTTCAATCTTTCAGTAATGCCCTTCTTTATTATTATCATTATTGTTATTATTATTATCATCATTATCATCATCATAATTATTATAAATTAAACACCATTATACCTGGGTCTATCCCACTTTAAAAAGATAAAAAGCACCCAGTTACGACTGAGTTGGCATGTGCAAATTGCAGGTGCATATTGTTTTAAAAAATATTTTAAAAAATGATTAGATGGGACAAAACACAACTCTTTCAACATATCAGATATAAGAGACGAGCACACAGGAAGTGAGAGAGCATCCTGACCTTGAGCAAACAGGAAGTCAGAGATGAGTATTGTATTTAAAGCAACCACAGCGTTGTCAGAGGAATAAGCACTCTCTCAAACATCATCTTTTGAAAGAGGCTTGAATACTCACAAGTCAAAGGAGGCCCTACATCTGCAATGGTTTTCACTTTTCTGACTAAGGGGAAACATTTCAAGGCATCTGTAAGACATGTTCACCTCTCAGCCCAGTCATCTTAAATCCACCCTTATGCAGGCAGGCAAGGTTTAATTGGTCTTTTTAGAAGCTTAAAGCTTTTTTTTTAAAGAGCAGCCACATCAGGTCAATGGAAAGACAGTTTTCTCTGCATTATCCACTAAAAACTACTATAACGCGAAACATATACTAGATAGAGACAGAACCCACCTAGGAGTGTTACACCAACTGCTATCGTATGGGTTCCCTGAGGTAGTGATACATTTAATTGTTCCCCTGGTTAGAGTACGACAGAAACCTACATCTGTTGCCTCCCATGCATCACCAGTCATGTTCCAGGAGAGCTATGGAGACACCACTGACAGCTTCTAATGTAAGGGGAAATCGTGCAGATGACCTACTGATTACCTGCAATTCTCTACTTGCAATACAATGCTACAATACAATACTACAATACAATACTACAATACAATACTACAATACAATGCTACAATACAATACTACAATACAATACTACAATACAATACTACAATACAATACTACAATACAATACAATACTACAATGCTACAATACAATACTACAATACAATACTACAATACAATACTACAATACAATACTACAATACAATGCTACAATACAATACTACAATACAATACTACAATACAATACAATACTACAATGCTACAATACAATACTACAATACAATACTACAATACAATACTACAATACAATACTACTTGCACAGCAAGCAACCACACATAGGTAATCACAAGGACTTGACAGTAGGAGTTCCAGTTCAACTCATTTGCAGCAGTTTGCACATTGGATGGATTGAATGGATGTCCTTGGCCACATTTGTATGGGAGAGACAATGTGACTTTCAAAGCATTTCCAGCTGGGCATTTTTTTTAATGGTCCCAAAATACACATTCAAAAGTTGGGTGGAAACATACTTAGTGACAGGCTCATATTATTAACTGTCTGCTGCCTGATGAGTTATTCACAGGGAAATGGAACACCCCTGTGAGGTTTAAAAATCACTATTGGTCAAGATCATTAAAATATGGCACACACATTTCAGGATACTTAGATGAAACTTCGATAGTGGAGAGTAATGCTTTATAGAAATAACAACCAAAATTGTGTACTGATGGGCAGCCAGAAAATGTTAATGGTGATAACAAAATGGCAATTTGATAATTGGTATTTTGTCCGGTGCATCATGAAAACGAAAGCCAACAGAACTCAGTGATTTCCACGGGTCATGTTACAGTTCATGGATAAGGGTTATTTTGGAAAGCAAAGCTTCATATCATGCCCGTACGATACATATGCATGTTATGTGAACAACCACATTCAAGTTCATCATGATTGCAACACAGACACAAAGATCCTAAGCACAGTTTGTGATCCATGCCATCTAGCCCTTCCTCATTCCCCTCTCCAGTCTCCAGACTACAGGCAGAAGCATATCGGGTGAGAGGAAAACTGAACTGCAAGTCTAACACAACCAATCAATAGACAGCCCCCCTGTGTTACCTGTCTAATACAACCAATCAATAGGCAGGCCCCCTGTGTTACCTGTCTAATACAACCAATCAATAGACACACCCCACCCCAACGTCTGTATACAACCCCCCAGGAGGGGGTGTATGGAGAGGGGGAAATCCTCCTCAGTTAACAAAGGGTGCAAATACAGAGAAACAAAACATGTCCTGTCCTTAGACAGACCCCTCATCTGTGATTAACACTAACCCCTTTACACTTACAGGGGCAAGCATAGCAGTTACAGAGAGCAATCTGAATGCATTACCGCTCACCTAGAAATGACAAGTGTGACTGTGGATCATGACTGTATTTCCCAATCAAGGAAATGATCCAAAATGATCCACGGTCATGCATTATGCAAGAATTGTGAGGCAATAATAAATGGATTGCTTACAGTGAAATAAAACAGCCTGGCCAATTTGTTTTGCAGCACCTTATGCAGTCTCATTTGAAATCCACTTGTCTTGATAGAATGATTTATCCGCACTCCGTATAAATGGATGGAACTGCATATTTTTGGCCATTTTTCAGTGTCACAGGGCGCGATTGAAAGTTAACAAAGGGTGCAAATACAGAGAAACAAAACATGTCCTGTCCTTAGACAGACCCCTCATCTGTGATTAACACTAACCCCTTTACACTTACAGGGGCAAGCATAGCAGTTACAGAGAGCAATCTGAATGCATTACCGCTCACCTAGAAATGACAAGTGTGACTGTGGATCATGACTGTATTTCCCAATCAAGGAAATGATCCAAAATGATCCACGGTCATGCATTATGCAAGAATTGTGAGGCAATAATAAATGGATTGCTTACAGTGAAATAAAACAGCCTGGCCAATTTGTTTTGCAGCACCTTATGCAGTCTCATTTGAAATCCACTTGTCTTGATAGAATGATTTATCCGCACTCCGTATAAATGGATGGAACTGCATATTTTTGGCCATTTTTCAGTGTCACAGGGCGCGATTGAAAAAAGTCACTGTTTCACCACATTTCTGTGGAATTATTCAGCCTCATACATCATGAATACATTTAGTCACACTCCCGCATTTAGTCACACTCCCGCATTTACACAACTTATGCACACAGGCGTATCACACTGCATACATGCACGGGCCTCTCTCCCTGTCTTTCACACAGAGATTGAAGCATTGCTTGTTGTGAAGGATGTGGTTTTGGTTGGCAATGTCACCCTCATGATTAGCAATGAATAACAATTCATGAGGCAAATTATTACATAATTACACATGTGTTAGTTGTTAAATATTTCGAATGGATACAAAACACTATCCACTATCAATAAATCAAGTTAATAGCCTATCAACCACGCTGGAGTTACACCAACCTTCTCTTGAAAAGATGTCCCACTCTTCTTTGCATCAGTAGAGTGTAGATGTGGCTAACTTTAGTGTACTTTAGGGTAAACCCTCGAACAATATAAAAACTACTTCGAGCAAGACCAAAAAAGCTACCAATTCTTTAACATTTCTATTTGTTGTTGCTGGTCCTAACATGTCACCTTCCACTTCAGAGTAAAAAAAATCACGAGTGAAAATACGCACAGCTAACTACAGCACTTGTTTGGATATACTTCTTGTGTGCAATTACCATAACTCATATGAAAGTTTGACCATTATTTCTGATTACAGTAATGCACCTTACCTTCAAGTTGACAAATATGACTTGGAGCTTCAGATCAAGTGCGGTGTACCAGGATGCAGGAAGTTGGCTCGGAGAGAATAATCAGGGCGTTACGCGTCTTCAACTTTTCGAACTCATTTGACAGTTTCACTTCAACCGCATCAAGTCGACACGAATCGGATCTCATCAAATTTGACCCCGCTCACGTTCATATTTCATCATCCATATACATATACATTCGAGTCTTATTAATCGGACTCTAATCCACA
This sequence comes from Coilia nasus, assembly GCA_027475355.1. Lineage (NCBI taxonomy): Eukaryota > Metazoa > Chordata > Actinopteri > Clupeiformes > Engraulidae > Coilia > Coilia nasus. Next base: position 36,466,616 of record CM050216.1, on the reverse strand, counting down.
TGCTTATTGATAGTTTACGGAGTGAGTGTGTTTTTATTAAAAATAAGTTCTGTCATCTGTCAGATCTACTCGACTCCTTGGATGTGTAGCATTCATTTGAAATGTAGTGCTGCCATCTAGCGGAGACAGGGAAAGTTACATACTTTGGGGCCTGGAGCTAAAAACACTGTCCAGAAACTTGCTAACTAGGATAACTCCTCGAAGGAGGTATAAACTTGTTCTGTAGCATGTACTGTAGCACAAACTGTCGGCCCGATGCCATCTCTTCTTCACCACCACCTCCTCTTCCTCCTCCCTCTCCTCCTCTTCCTCCCCCTCTCCTCCTCTTCCCCCTCCCTCTCCTCCTCTTCAACACAACCTGCAAAGAAATTGTGGACCTCTGTGGTCCCTGCCTCTGGTGGTGTACCTGACCAAAAAAAGCATTATAGAACAATGCTATGTGTGTGTGTGTGAGACAGAGAGAGTGCGTGTGTGAGAAAAAAACTCTCAAACACACTCAAACTTATGTATTCTCAAATACTTTAAAAAGAGACGGTGCACAAGAAACATAAGGCTACAGTTGTTACAAATACTACTTTCCAAAATAATGATTCAATAAAGAAACAATATAGAATTGCTGAAATTAAGCTGTAAATTGCGACAGCTGATTTTTTTTTTCTTGCTGATTTCACTGATAGTTTAAATGTATTTTAAACAGTAATAAGAGGCAGCCCAGGCATGACAGAATGTTGTGTCATCTGATCTTACCCTGCTTTTTAAAGTGTGACACAAGGATCTGGCACTCCTGTAAAAGCTTGATGACTCTGCAGTGCATTGGGTTGGGTTGTCCTCTTCCAAGTGGTCAAATACATATTTGTGGACCAAGTTTAAATTATGGCCGACACAGGACATAATCTTTGAATGCTGCCACTATGTTTGACCCATTGTCTGTGACAAATACATTGTCCATGCTCTGTATACCACATTTCTATGTTTTAAGATTTTGGCAGACTCTCTTTGCTTTTGGACATACCTGAGCTTTTATTATTACCTGTATTTATGTTTTTGTATTTGCACTACTTGTTCCCTGTCTTTGAGACTTCACATCCTTTACTGTGAAAGAACAAAGAAGCCTGAGTTGATCTTCTGTCTGCATTTCGGTCTTCCTGTTGAGAAATCTAACACTAATGACATATTCTTCAATGACATTTCACACTCTGTCATATTGCCCTGGTCAGGCCCGTTGCAACAGGACAGGCAAACTTGGCAATTGCCTAGGGCCCCCAGCCGAAAGGGGGCCCCCTGACCATGACTGGTTGCATTCAAAAAACAGCAATGACAACTTTGTGAGTGCGACAGCGCCTCCCTAAATATTATGACTGGAAAGTGCAATGACACCATTATCGGAATACACCTTGAGGGGGCCCCTTAACTAGTTTTGACAGCAGCAGCCAAGTGATTTGTTTGTACGGCTACCAAAAACTTTAATCATGAAGAGAAACTATTCTTCAGGGAGCCAGAAGAGAAAGGAAGAGGAATAAAAGAAAAAAACAGACACCGGTAAGTGAGAAATTACATGATCATGAATACTTTAGCCACCAAAGTTATAGTTAGTCGGGTAATAGCGTGTTGACTAGCAATTTGGTAGCTACCATTACGGTAATGTACCTTGAAGGTAGCGTTAACAACACCATTTGATATAATGTTTTTATCCACGAACGTCCCATGGAAAAACGCAAAACTCTCCCAGATTCACTTTAATTATGTTTATTGAAGTTTCAGTAGTCTAAAGTTCTCTATTTAGTTTCAAGCAAGGGTGGCATAGCTTCCATCATCAGAAGTGGGTCGTTAGCATAAATATTAGTGAGCCAACCACTGCTCGCATGCCTTTATTGCTAACCACACATATAGCTGTTTATTTGATATCATGTTTGTGCACTGTATGTATTGTGTATTACATATTAAGCAGGCCAGACATTTCTGCAAGCTGTGCCGCGATTAACGCGAGTCCAGTGTGGCTTTACTGACTGTAGAGGGTTTGCTCGTTTCACCTTTTCCCTATTGCTGGTTCGGTAAAATATATTGCTCGTCTGTCATACATGTGTTCCTGAGCACACTTGATTGGAACAGTAGCCACGGAAAGCAATAGCCTTTACCATTATGAAACCACATAGCCATGTCTTTGTCTCTCACAGTTCAGAGAACTTCTTGCCTTCTATACAGAACGCTGTCAAATTCTACTGTGGTAGAAACCTAGAATTGAATGCCTCATAACTGAAATGTAACGTTAATGCTCATGTAATATCTATCATGCACATCAAATGCAGTCTCAAAAAGCACCAGGTGTTGCTAATTCATACAAATGGGAATGGTGAGCTAATTTTTGTTTATGAAAAAAAAAAAAAAAATGCTAGCTTAGGCTTATGGAGCTGAGTCACAAATGTGCTATGCTTTTAATTTGATTTGTGAGTCAGCTCCATAGTGTACAGAATGTAAGCCTAAGCTAAGATTTTTTTTCCCGAAATAAATAAAAACTAACTCACTATAACCATTTTCTTATGAATTAGCCACAAAAGGGAGATATGCTTTGCTTTCAAACTGTTTTGTGAATCATCTCCATAGTGTACAAAATGCAAGCCTACACTGGGATTTTTTATTAATGAAAACTAGCTCACCATACACAATTTTGTCCAATCCTTTGTTTGTTTGTTTGTTTGTTTATGCTGAAGTTTCTACACCCTCCTCAAAGTGATGACTTTGATGCCATTGATGATGAAGTTAGAGTGAAATTTTCTTATGTGGATGTTACAACTGCCCTCTCTATATATGATATATGTTATCAAATAGCCTTGCATATTTAATGTTTTGTCTATACTAGTCATTTCTGGCCATTTCAGATTTTCAAGTGTGGGACCTGTGCTTATGTGTACGAATTAAGAATTTAGTTGTTGTGCTTATGTGTTGTTCTTATTTTTCCACCAGTGCCATCAACATCATCTCAAATTCACGAGGAAGACAAAGATGTCGTCCACAGTGTCGAGGCAGTTTGAGTCCACACCACTTCCCACCACTGATCCTACAGAAGGTACACCAAGCCACACAAGTACAACTGATGATCCAGTACAGTGGCCCAAAGTCCTAACAATCAGCATGTGCTGTGAAATTTTAAAAAGGCTACTTTTTAAAACCATTTTTTAAAAGCAAGCTCACCATACCTTTAGTGTGCAGTTGTTACATTCTATGCATGCAAAATGTGCTTTTAGTGTGATGACATTTATTTTATATGTGCATTTGTACACCCTGTGCAGTTTTGTGCACTGTGTGTGTTGAAAGTATGTTCAAATTGATAGATTGCTTATGTTACATATGTTTTGTTCTTATCTTCTTATTTGATTTGTCTTTTTGATAAAGCACAGGAAACATGTTTTTAATGTTATTTGCATATTTGGTTATTTGCATAAGTTAATGTCTATATACCACTTTTATTCAAGTTAAGTTAATGTTCAGTGTTCAGTGTTGTGTTAATGTGAAATACATATTTTAATATATAGTGTGGTTTTAATAGTTAGAATAGGGGGGGGCTCCAGGTTCCCTTTGCCTCGGGCTCACAAAAACCTTGCAACGGCCCTGGCCCTGGTACCACACCCATACACAGAGGCTGCAGGGAATTGGCCCTGGCCCTGGTACCACACCCATACACAGAGGCTGCAGGGAATTGGCCCTGGCCCTGGTACCACACCCATACACAGAGGCTGCAGGGAATTGGCCCTGGCCCTGGTACCACACCCATACACAGAGGCTGCAGGGAATTGGCCCTGGCCCTGGTATCACACCCATACACAGAGGCTGCAGGGAATTGTTTTTTATGGGTCTAGAGCTCGACATGGACACGAGCATACAGACACCACCAGGAAATGAGATGGATACATTATTTAAAAACATTTTCACTGCTCTCACTGTCGGACCCATATCACTACAGGAAATCACTCAGCACCTGACCGATATCGCCACAATCCTCCTCGGAGCTCCACAGGAAGTCACTCAGACCCTGACCGATATCGCCACAATCCTCCACAGAGCTCCACAGGAAGTCACTCAGCACCTGACCGATATCGCCACAATCCTCCACAGAGCTCCACAGGAAGTCACTCAGCACCTGACCGATATCGCCACAATCCTCCTCGGAGCTCCACAGGAAGTCACTCAGCACCTGACCGATATCGCCACAATCCTCCACAGAGCTCCACAGGAAGTCACTCAGCACCTGACCGATATCGCCACAATCCTCCTCGGAGCTCCACAGGAAGTCACTCAGCACCTGACCGATATCGCCACAATCCTCCACAGAGCTCCACAGGAAGTCACTCAGCACCTGACCGATATCGCCACAATCCTCCTCGGAGCTCCACAGGAAGTCACTCAGCACCTGACCGATATCGCCACAATCCTCCACAGAGCTCCACAGGAAGTCACTCAGCACGCTCAGGCAGACATGTATAGGCCACGATGCCCAAATAGCTCAATAATGTGCGCCCTCATATCCTCCTTCGTCATTTAAACCTGCCATGGACAGTCAGGGGACAGGCTGGGTCGAAGGGGGTGGGACAGGCAGAGCAAGATACTTCATGGTAGTTCTGGGCTGCATGCATAGGCGAGTTGTTGATGTGCTTGCCTGTAGTAGCCAGTACCGTGCACTACAAATAAACTCCATGCACACCTGAATTAAAGTTGATTTTTTTGTCCGGAGTGGAGAGTCACACTATCACAACATTTTCCTTAAATGGGCAGGGGGGGTTGGCGATCATGAGACTGCGCCCAAACTGTACATCCATTGCTCAGAAATTGCAGGCTTTTAAGTATTCTGTGAAATTCTAGGGTTCTGCTATAGACTTTAGTGTTAGACCTTGTGCAATCATGGTTCTAGTAAGTGCTCGTCATGAAGGCTCTTGGTCTATCTACCATCTGTGGTGTTGGCAATGTGTCATTTGCACGTCTGCCTGTGAGATCTTGTTGGCTGATATCAGTGAAGTGCTGAGGGACTTTCTGTGCAGTTCTCTGAAGGACTGTGGTGAGATCAAATCAAATTTTCGATTCTAACTCTATCCATGCCAACCTCTTTTTCAGGGGTAATATACAGAAAAAAAACTGTGAAATGTGCCCTATGTGTGTGTGTGTGATGAGTGTGTTATGTGGACAGCAAACCCAACATTTGGTCAAGTTTGTCTTGTGTGCAAACACATGTGTAAGTGCATGTCTTATGTGTGTGTATGCATGACACGTGTATGTCTGGTGTGTGTGTGTGTAACGTGTGGGTCTTATGTGTAAACACGTGTGTAAGTGTATGTCTTATGTGTGTGTATGCATGACACGTGTATGTCTGGTGTGTGTGTGTGTA
>CM050216.1:36446242-36453742 GCA_027475355.1 Coilia nasus | reverse complement strand
CTCACCCGTACAGGTTTTATCCGGGAGACGTGAAACGTCGGGTGGACCCTCATGGTAGTAGGGAGTCGGAGACGGACTGCCGTGGGGCTGATGACGCGCTCCACCAGGAAAGGACCCAGGAAGCGCGCCGCCAATTTACGGGACTCTACCCGGACAGGGAGGTCCTTGGCCGATAACCAGACCCGCTGACCCACGTGATACTCCGGAGCTGGAGTCCTGCGACGGTTGGCCCCGGCGGAATAAGAGGCGACGGCCCTCCGCAGCGCGACCCTTGCTCGAGCCCAGGTCCGCCTGCAACGACGGGCGTTGGCCAGAGCAGAGGGGCAGGAGACTTCTCCCTCCTGGCTGGGAAACAGAGGAGGCTGATATCCATAAACACACTGGAAGGGTGACATGCCCGTGGATGAACAGGTGAGCGCATTGTGGGCGTATTCTACCCACACCAGCCGACTGGCCCAGGAGAGGGGGTTCCGGGAAACCACACATCGGAGGGCCTTCTCCAGCTCTTGGTTCGCCCGCTCAGATTGTCCATTGGCCTGGGGATGGAAACCAGAGGTGAGACTGACCGTGGCCCCCAGTAGACGACAGAATTCTTTCCAAAAGGTGGAGGTGAACTGGGGACCACGATCGGAGACCACATCAGTGGGGATGCCGTGGAGGCGGAAGACATGCAACTGGACTGCCTGCGCGGTCTCCTTAGCAGATGGAAGCTTAGGGAGGGGAATGAAGTGGGCCATCTTGCTGAATCGATCCACCACGGTAAGTATAACGGTATTCCCCTCCGAGACAGGCAGTCCAGTGACAAAATCCAGGCTGATGTGGGACCAGGGGCGAGAAGGAACGGGCAGCGGCTGGAGAAGGCCCGCAGGTGGTCGATTGGAGGTCTTATTACAGTTACAGACTGGGCAGGCTTGAACGTACTCCCGGACCTCCCTCTCCAGGGTGGGCCACCAGAACCGCCGGGCGATGTGATGGCTGGTGCGGGTAGCACCAGGGTGACAAGCCAGGAGGGAGTCATGCCCCCACTGCAGTACTTGAGAGCGGAGAGCCTCAGGCACGTAGAGCCTGCCCTCGGGACAGGCACTAGGACCAGGCTGATCCTGGAGGGCTCTCTGGACCTGCCTCTCCACGTCCCAGGTGAGCGCCGCCACGACCCGGGACCCAGGCAGGATGGGGACCGGACCCTGGAATCTGTCATCCTCCTCCTGGAACTGGCGGGAGAGAGCGTCCGGCTTGACATTTTGGGAACCTGGGCGATAAGACAGAGAAAAATGGAAACGTGAGAAAAACAGAGACCAACGAGCTTGTCGGGGATTAAGTCTTTTTGCTGTTCTGATGTATTCGAGGTTCTTGTGATCTGTCCAGACAATAAACGGCACGGGCGCCCCCTCCAGCCAGTGTCGCCACTCCTCTAACGCCAGTTTAATGGCGAGGAGTTCCCGGTCCCCAATGTCATAATTCCGTTCCGCAGGGGATAGGCGACGGGAGAAGTAGGCACAGGGATGAAGCTTCTCGTCCTCGGAACGCCGTTGAGATAGGACAGCCCCCACCCCAATATCGGATGCGTCAACCTCCACCACAAATTGTCTCTCGGGATCTGGCACCTGAAGGATGGGCGCAGACGTGAACTTCTCTTTGAGTGTGGTGAAGGCATTGTCCGCGGCCGTAGTCCAGGAAAAGGGCTGCTTAGTGCTGGTAAGCGCCGTGAGGGGGGCAGCGACAGCACTATAGTTGCGGATAAACCGCCTGTAGAAATTAGCAAATCCCAGGAATTGTTGTAACTGTTTTCGATTAGTAGGAACCGGCCAAGAGGTTACGGCTGATACCTTCGCTGGATCCATCCGGATGGCACCCTCTGCCACAATGTACCCCAGGAAGGCCACGGTCCTTGCGTGAAACTCACATTTCTCAGCCTTAACGAATAGCGAGTTTTCCAGGAGGCGACGAAGGACCAAACGAACGTGCTGCTTGTGTTCTTCCAGAGTCTTGGAGAATATCAAAATGTCGTCTAGGTAAACAAAGACGAATCTGTCCAACATATCACGCAGCACGTCGTTAACCAGCCCCTGGAAAACGGCAGGGGCGTTTGTGAGCCCGAATGGCATGACCAAATACTCGTAGTGGCCGTTGGGGGTATTGAAGGCCGTCTTCCACTCGTCCCCCTCCCGGATGCGAACGAGGTGATAGGCATTTCTGAGGTCGAGCTTAGTGAAGACCGTGGCCCCCTGGAGAGACTCGAATGCGGTGGCAAGCAGTGGCAGAGGGTACCTATTCTTCACGGTGATGTCATTTAAACCTCGGTAGTCGATACAGGGGCGAAGGCCTCCATCTTTCTTCCCCACAAAGAAGAAACCCGCGCCCGCTGGTGAGGAGGAGGGACGGATGATGCCAGCTGTTAAGGAATCCGCGATGTATTCCTCCATTGCCCGCCTCTCGGGACCAGAGAGTGAATAGAGACGCCCCCGTGGAGGAATGGCCCCGGGTACCAGGTCAATTGCGCAGTCATACGGCCGGTGGGGAGGCAGAGACGTAGCCTTGGCCTTGCTGAAGACCTCCAGAAGGTCATGGTAGCAGACGGGGACTTTGGAGGTATCCGGAGGCGTCGAAGAGGGTGCTGGTGGAGTGGATGGAGCAGCGGATCGCAGACAGGACTGGTGACATTCCACCCCCCACTCGAACACATCTCCTTTTCGCCAGTCTATACGGGGGTTATGCAGACGGAGCCAGGGAAGCCCAAGAACGATGGGCATGCTGGGGGATGAGAGGAGATGGAAGCGGATACGCTCCCGATGATTCCCAGACGTGAGCATCCCCACCGCTTCGGTAATGTGGGTAATCTGGCCCAACAGGTGTCCATCCAGTGCTCGAGCTGGCACCGGAGCCGGGAGGCGATGGCCCTCTAGCCCCATCTGCTGGGCCACGCCAATATCCAAGATGTTGGCCTCCGAGCCAGAATCGATGAGAGCAGAGAGAGAGCGAGACTGAGAGGGAAGCTGAAGGACTACCCGCAGGAGGGTTCTGTCCCCTCTGGGAGGGCTCGTGGAGGTCGAGCTCAATCGGACGCCCTCTACTTTCCGGCAAGCTCGATCCTTTACCGGGCAGGTGGTGACTCGATGCCCCTCTCCTCCGCAATATAAACACAGACCTCCCGCCAGCCTGCGTTGTCGTTCAGCCGGAGAGAGAGAAGTACGATCCACCTCAACGGAGCGACGAGGGGGCTGACTGACTCGGCCCTTCTCGCGACGGCGAGCCTGGACCCGCCGATCGATGCGGAGGGTGAGGGCGATCGCATCGTCCAGGGTTGTGGGGGGTTCATGAGAAACCAGCTCGTCCTTCAGATACTCCGCCAAACTGTGAATGAAAGCGTCGACCAAGGCTTCTTCATTCCAGTGACTTCTGCTAGCAACAGTCCTGAAGTCAATGGAATAATCTGCTACAGTCCGTTTGCCCTGACGTATATCCATCAACTCCCGGGAGGCGTCAGCCGTGGGAGAGCCAGCGCCAAACACCTTATGTAATTCGGCTGCAAAGGCACCAAACGAACGGCAGGCTGGCGAGAGACGCTGGTATTCGGCAGTTCCCCATAGTCTGGCTCGCCCCGTCAGGAGGTTTATGGCAAATGCAACCCGCGCCGCCTCTGAAGCGAAGTTTCGCGGCTGGAGGTTGAAGATCAGCTGGCAGTTCGTAACAAACGCCACCACCTCCTCAGGGTTTCCTCCAAACCGCTCCGGCAGCCCGATCTTGGGCTCGGAGCAACCAGCGACAACAGGCACTTGAGGCAGAGCTGGAAACGAAGCAGAGAGGCCAGGAGGGGGAGCCATTGGATCACTGGCTCCCGAGGATGCGACTCGAGCCGAGATCTGGGCGAGCTGCTGAGACTGAACCGCTCCTTGCTGTTGGAGCAGCAAAACCAGCTGTTGTATCTGGTCAGTAGTCCCCATAAGAGAAGCTACGTCACCGGTGACCCGGCTCAGCTCTCTTTCGGAGTTCTCTAGTCTATGAATCGCGGGGAGGAGCTCGGGAGACTGATCCTGGTCCATGCTGAGGTTCGCTGGGTCCATTTCCTGGTCAGTCCGTACTGTCAGGGAACGCGGACAGACAGACAGATGAACCCAATAGCGTAACTTCAACAATAGTTTATTAAGGGTTGGGGGAATAGGGACAAAGTCAATAGCTCCGGAGAGCCGGTAGGTATCCACCAAGGCGCGGTGAAACACCCAGGCAGACGGGCGGTCAAAACCCACTCCCGGAAGCGGGCGAAGAGTCGTGGGCAGGCGATGGTCGAAACCAGGGGCAGAAGAGCAGAGCGGAGTCGAGGGCAGGCGGAGGTCGAAACCAGGAGCAGGTGAGTCAGCCGGACAGGAGTCGTTACCAGGGCAGTAGAGCAGAGCAGAGCCGAGGGCAGGCGGAGGTCGAGACCAGGAGCAGGTGAGTCAGCCGGACAGGAGTCGTTACCAGGGCAGTAGAGCAGAGCAGAGTCGAGGGCAGGCGGGGTCGAGACCAGGAGCAGGTGAGTCAGCCGGACAGGAGTCGTTACCAGGGCAGTAGAGCAGAGTCAGGAACAGGCGGAGATCGAAGCCGGGGAGCAGAAGAGCCAGGGAGAGCCAGGGACGGACCGGGGTCGAAACCAAGGGCTGGAGAGTCAGGCGGAGTCAGGCAGGCAGGAGTCGGCACCGGAGGACTGGAGATACTGACAGACAGACAGGGGAGAACACAGGACCAGACGGAAGACGAGCAACACCGGGAATACACAGCCAAACAGACGGAGAGAAGTCAGGAGTCAAAATAGCTTGCCGAGGGAATACACCGTGGTTCGCAGACGGACTGACAAGGAGGGAGTGAGAGAGGCGAGTATAAGTAGTGGAAACCCCGGGAAACTAAACGAGCGTGAACGAGGAGGGCAGGTGAGTAGAATGATTGAATAACTCGTGATGATCACAAACCAGGAAGTGCAGGTGAGAAGGATGATTACCGTAATCGTGAAACGAGGGGAGCGAGTGAGAGGGATAATCTAATGAGGGTCTAAACCAGGAAGTGCAGGTGCAGTGAGACACGGTAGAGTGAACCTAAACGACTAATAGGTGGATAACAATGAAAAAACACACATGAAAAAACCCAAGCCCAGAGCGAAACCGTGACAGTGTGTGTGTGTGTGTGTGTGTGTGTGTGTGTGTGTGAGTCTGGGGCCAGAGCAGTGTGCACAGTGCAGGGGAGGGGCGGACAGAATGGCACAGGGGCAACAAGGGATCACCTCTCTCACTATCTTCCCCTCTTCCACTCACTCCTTCTCTTGGACTCCATTTATCTCTCTTTCTCTCCCTCCCCCCTCTGTCTCTCTCCATTTCTCTTTCCTTCTCTCTTCCTCCATCACTGACTACGGGCACATGGTAGGATCGGATTGGATTGGGATTGGGTTGGGTGTTGCTACCCAACGGGTGGTCTGTCCCAAATGTCTGTGCACATGAGAGTTCGTGTTAGCGGATAATGGTCAGAGATCTGGCCGTTTCCGCTACGCTAGATGGCGCTATATTCTTTTCAACAAGTGGTGTTAGAACTACTTCAGGTTAACGGCTGCTAAAAGAAAATAAACAAACTATCTGGCGGCATACAAAACAAAGATAGCGCTTGAGGAGGTTGACAGAGCAGCAGTTGCATGCAAGCTGTGCATTCTCCTTTCTTTGGAAGTCCGTATGAAAGAACAAACAGCGTTTTTGGTTTCCTTGATACGACATGAACTGTGCCGTCGGCGTTTGATATTACAAGCAATTGAGGACAACGAGACTTGTTGAGAGCAGGCGATAGAAAGCCTCGACGTTCAGTATGGATGAAAATCAGGGACAGAAGCTTCTGGGATCGAGTGGTTTTACATGCGCAGTAGGGCTGTCAACATTGCTCAAAAATGATTTTCGAATATTCGCTCCAAATAAAACACAAATATTCCAACTACACCGAGTATTTCTTTTGCCTCCGACATTCCAAAGCGCAAGTGCACGTTTTTTCACATTCCAATATTAACTTTCACCTTCGAATTGCTTTTCTAACTAAAACTATTCGAATACATATTCGAATTTCGAATATTCCTTGCCAGCCCTAATGCGCAGTACACGAATCCAAACCAATAACCGTGCACAAGGCGGCACCAAGCGGATTGTAACCGGCTCAAGCCAGGGGTTGCAATCGGATTCGCGAAACCAATCCCTATACGATCCTTAGCCTGGGCACATGAAGTCGATACGATCCCAAACCATTTCCAATCGGATTCAACTCCTCCATGTGCACGCAGTGACTCTCTCTTTTGGTGTCCATTTCAAGTGGCTCGTCATGACGGCTCTTGGCCTATCTACTTATCTGTGGTTTGAGCAATGTGTGAGAAAAAGTGCTGAGGGACTTCCTGTGCAGTTCTGTGAAGGATTGTGGTGAGATCAAATCAAATTTCCGATTCTATTTCTAGCCATGCTAACCTGTTTTTCAAGGGTGATATGGAGAATAAACTGTGCAATGTGTCTTATGTTTGTGTGCAATGTGTCTTATGTTTGTGTGCAATGTGTCTTATGTTTGTGTGCAATGTGTCTTATGTTTGTGTGCAATGTGTCTTATGTTTGTGTGCAATGTGTCTTATGTTTGTGTGCAATGTGTCTTATGTTTGTGTGTGTGTGTGTGTGTGCAATGTGTCTTATGTTTGTGTGATGAGTGTGTTATGTGAGCAGCACACCCAACATTTGGTCAAGTGTGTCTGACACGTATATCTTATTTGTAAACACGTGTAAGTGTGTGTCTCATGTGTGTGTATGCATGACACGTGTATTCTGGTGTGTGTGTGTAACGTGTGGGCGTGTGTGTGTTATGCGCGAAGCAGAGCTAACACTTGCCCACCGCATGTCACAGGCCCGCCACATGCCACACGACAGACACACACTGCATCTGACTTACACACACTGCATCACTCTTAGACACACACACTGCATCTGACTTACAGACACTGCATCCCTTTTAGACACACACACTGCATCCCTCTTAGACACACACACTGCATCCTTCTTAGAGACACACACTGCATCCCTCTTAGACACACACACTGCATCCTTCTTAGAGACACACACTGCATCCCTCTTAGACACACACACTGCATCCCTCTTAGACACACACACTGTGTCCTCCTTAGACACACACACTGCATCCCTCTTAGACACACACACTGCATCCTTCTTAGACACACACACTGCATCCCTCTTAGACACACACTGTGTCCTTCTTAGACACACACACTGCATCCTTCTTAGACACACACACTGCATCCTTCTTAGACACACACACTGCATCCCTCTTAGACACACACACTGCATCCTTCTTAGACACACACTGCATCCTTCTTAGACACACACACTGTGTCCTTCTTAGACACACACACTGCATCCTTCTTAGACACACACACTGTGTCCTTCTTAGACACACACACTGCATCCTTCTTAGACACACACACTGCATCCTTCTTAGACACAC